>VZRX01005872.1:146398-182185 GCA_013398075.1 Notiomystis cincta | reverse complement strand
GGTCCCGGTGCAGGTCCCGGTGCTGGTCCCGGTGCTGCCCTGTGCACCCAGGGCCGAGGTGCAGCACTCGCTAGGGGCCGCTGCAGGACACACCACAGTGGTTATCCTGATAAATTGACTTTTTTAGCGCTCGATTTTCGGGAGGTGATGACTCACAGGCAGTCTGTCCCGTTCTCTTTTGGTGGGACAACGTCTTGGGCGATATTTTTTTCGTTATTCCCATTGAAGCAGGGCTACATCTCCTTCAGTCTGTCAGTTTCAATGAACTATGGTTAAACTTGACGTGAGGTTGAGGAATTTGCTTGCATGCCTTCAGATTCCAAGATAACCAAAGCGCCATTGATATCTGGTATACTGAAAAGTTATTTTGTTGCCTTTTCTTACTGTATATAATTCCCAGTGTTACATAGGCACTACACCCCTTTTTCTCAGAAGATCCACTGATTTAACTATGCATTTTAGAAAAACAAGATTTAATTAAGTTAGGAAGCAGTATGTAATATATCCTGGTTTAGGTTAATTTTGAGAATCAGAGCCAGCTGAATTGGGTTGCATTGTAACATTGTACTGTGAACATTCAGAGATCCAGACATTCACAGCACTGAATCCAGTATTCACAGTGCTGGTATTTCACAGCAATGAATCCATAGATTTCTTGAGTTTTCTCCTTCTTTGAGGATCTTTACAACTGTAAAGAAAAGGAAATGGCAATATGCTCCTTCCCCTCATTTAAAGCGTGTCAGAAGTGCTGTGATGAGAAGCCTCAGAAGCTGAATTGACTGAGAGGGATTTCCTTCACAAGAGTGCTTTCTTTTGTCAGGAAAAGACCATTGAGCGTCTAAAGGAGCAGCGTGACAGAGATGAACGAGAAAAACAGGAAGAGATCGACAACTACAAGAAAGACATTAAGGACCTGAAAGAGAGAGTCAGCATTTTACAAGGAGATCTCACAGAGAAAGAGGTTGACCAGCAACACGAAGCTATTGTGATAGAATTATTTGTTATCTATGTTTGTGTTACATTTGAGATGAAGAAAACTGTTGCTTTATAGCAGTTGTCCTTCAGCAAAGCCAATCTGGTAGAATACCTCATTTGAGATTTGCAAAACATCTGTGTTTCAGAGCCACCTTTTCAGGGATAGCAGCCATGCCCTTGTTTGCAGCAGTTAATCTTGTTAGTGGTGGCTGGAAGATGGCCAGTGGTGGCATTCACTGGAGCTGTGCTTATAGACCACGCAAGGCTGGCAGCAAGCTTGTCCCTGGCTAAGTGCAGGGAGGAAAGAGCAGGGGCTGATCAAAGCCATGGGTGCCAAAAGCATGAGGATAATGTTCATTCCTTTATGCAAACAGCACAGCTAGTTCTTTAGACTCTTGAGGGGCTTTTTTTGATTAATTAAGTTGATTGTTGGTAATGAGCCAGTTGGCTAGACAAATTACCTTAATTATATGAGAGAAGTAGAAATGTTCTCTGTTCCTCTCTTGTGTACTTACAATCTTTTTTCAAAACTCAGTCAAAGTATAAAACAATATAAAAATATGTGCCCAGAAAGTACTAAGATTTTGTCTACAGGGGAAAAAAAAAAAAGCCAACACAAAAATTTAGAAAGAAAGAAACTGAGATGTCTTTTGGAGTAAGGTGACCTGAATCAGTTTCGCCCCATGGAAGCTGTATACAGAAAAGCTTTGAACCCTCTCAGTGCTAAATCTGCTAACCACATAGGATTTTAAATACAATTTTATTGAAAACCAGTTTTTCTTAAACATGACTTTCACTGGAGCACAAGATCCAGTTTACAGAATTTTCCATCTTTAAAAATTATTTTAAAATTAATTTAGACAAGGTTTTATTTTGATCCTGAAAGCCTCAATTAATTCAAGTTGTCTTAAGTTAGTGACACAAACAACCTGAAAAAAGAGTTGTTCTAAATTAGATCCAGAATGTAGCATGAAGGTATAGGAGGAAAATAAAGACAGAAGAGAAACTAGCTATTGCACTTACGTGATAATTATTTCACATCTTTTAATTTAGACATCATTACTGGATCTTAAGGAACATGCTTCATCATTAGCTTCATCAGGACTGAAGAAAGATTCAAGGCTCAAGACACTGGAAATTGCATTAGAACAGAAAAAGGAAGAATGTTTGAAGATGGAAACACAGTTGAAGAAGGTAATATTAGTTCATGTTTATATATATGTTGTAAGCATACAGTTCTAAACACTCTGCCCTCCCTACAAGGATAACTTTGTGTCTTAAAAGCCAATTATTTAAATTTCTTTTCAGCAAGAACTGTGAAGGTGTGTCCATACAAGCCATATTACAAGCTAAGCCTATCAGAAAGTAACTTTCAGACATCTGTGCAAAGTTTGGATTTCACTTACATGCAGTGGCAGTGCTGTTGGCTTTTTTGTTAACAGGTACTAAGAATTTAGGGCTTAGTCTGCTTCAGTACAGTTCATAGCAGCAACTGGGCCATTAAATTGCTGTAACAGCTAAAAAAATAACAGCTGAATATTTCACATACCAATTATCTGTGCTTATAGGTGTTAATGTGATAAATTCAGGTGCATGGTTGGCCCTGCCTGGAGGAAAGTGTGAAAACAAATGAACAGAATATGCCACCAGTGAAGTGTGTGATTTTGAGTCATCAGTTAAGACCTGTTTAGAACTCCTGTTGTGTGGGTGCAAGGTGGGTGTTAATGCACCCTGAGAATAGTGTAAATGAAACTTTGTACATGCATGTCTAGACCCATGTTTGTCCCTTTTCATTCTGTCACACAGAATCAGCTGTTCTGTTATTTGGCATCAACAGAGCAGAGTAGCAGGAAAAGGTAGCTGTACACATGTAATTGGTCTCACAGGCTCTTTTCAGTGGGTGTTTCAGAAGACCTGAAGGACCCTTGCATGGAATTCTCTGCCATGAATTGCAGTTTCACCCTGTGTTGCTGGTAATGAATTGACAAATCTACAGTAGCTGAGATTTGCCAGAGGTTGTTAGAGCATCTTTGGTTTTCCAAATCATTGTCATTGTTCTACAACCTAAAAAAATTTGGTAGCCTACCATGGAGTAACCACCTACTGTGGAGTAACTCCTAGTTACTCAGTAAAATACTAACAGTAACGTTCACTTAACATTCACTTGAATATGTTTTATACCTACAGTAAGTTTACATATTTCTTTAATAACCTTTTTTCCATCTGTTTTTAACTTCTTGACGAGTTTTATTGTAGCTTGCACAGAAGTAAAAAAATTATTTTTAAAGGCTTTCACTTTTTAAATGTATTGCAGACATTTATTCAGGCAATTTGACATTTTCAAGACAGATTAGTTCCTTCTCATCCTTGAAATAATTATGACAGATGATCCAGCTCCATATTAAAGCTTCTAAAAACTCATTTTTACGCATCTGCATTGTTAACAATTGCAAATCATTGTCATAATTAACCTTAAAACGGCTACGTAAGAGCATTCAGTTTAAAACCGAATTAGAGGTTCATTCTGTTGAGTTTTATTATATTACCTTGGTGCAGATTTTCATGAGACATGCAGGAAGGAAGCTCTCATGTAGCTCCTAAGAGTAAATGGCTAAAAGCTTTTTCTTTTAGGTTGCTTCCCTCACAGTTTGAATGGAGATGTGTCTAACATCCATCTTGCTTCCCTTGCCTCGTGCTCCCAGTGAGGAGTTTGAGTACTTACAGTTAAATCTGTTAGCCCTAGAAGTTAAGAAGCCAGCAGAAGGGACTGAATTGGACTGCTGTTAAGCCAGTAAATAAAAGACTTGGATAGTCCTTGCAAAAAACTCTTGCTAACCTCCAGACAGTGAGCCTCAGAGAAATCATGAACCATGCAAGCTTCCTCTTCTTCTGTAAAGGGGATTTAACTTTATACTAAACAAAAATATTAACCAAGTGGAGCACAAGGGTGCTGGAAAGTTGTTGATACTGGTTTTAGTTCCATGTCAGTTTCCAGTGTCTCACTTGGAGTATTCACTTCTTGTTACTATTCCTCTTCTCACTAATAACTGTTCTATATTGATCCTTGACATAGTCACTAAAACTGCAGTGTTTTTCATACTGGGGTTGCTTTTTCAAACAATAATAATGCCATGGCTATGCAAATCTGTGTGCTTAATGTTCTAATGATTCTATATTCACTGCCTGTATGCTGAATTGCCATCCTGCTGCCAGCAGGAGATGCTGTGGGAGATTCTGAAGGCTGAAAGCAACTCATAAATCCCTGTTGAGTTTACATGGCCTGCTGTCCTGTCTTCATTTTGACTGAGATGGAATTATTAGAGGCAAATCACACACAGGAGGTTCACTCACTGTTTTTCTGTGAAGTGCTATTATGCTCTGTGGTGGTTTTCCTTTTCTTTAGGAAATTCTTTTTCCAGACTTTTATTTTATGTATTAGTCTTATGGTGAAAAAGTTTTCCTTTAATTGTTGTTCTTCAGGATACTCTTTTCCCTGCTTTTTCTGTCTTGTCTTTCCAGCCAGTATACTTTGCTTCATTTTTTTTTCTAATCTAGGAGAGACCAACTAATATTAGAAGTTTTTCCAGGAAAGATGAGTGGATTTTTGTCCATCTTCATTTCCAGTACATAGTTTTTCTCCCTATAGATATACTCCTTATTTTTAGGGAGGAAAAAGAGTCAAAACCATATGTTAACAAACTTCCCCTTGCTGCAGTTCTAGGAACTTTTCATCAGAAAATGTTAGCAGTGATTCTCTGCCAGGAAAATACCTCTACATTCAACAGGCTCACTCAGAGGTTGTTTTTTTTCTCTGCTGGGGTATTCTTTCTTCAAAATCAGGAGGACAGTCCAAAAAAAAGGAAAAAAATGTCTGAAAGAAATGTTGATCCATAATCTGTCTTTCCCAAGAATTAGCTTGGCTAGTCTAATACAGACTTTGCTGCTTTATATTTTTGTGAACATGAATTTCCCCCCTCACCTGAAAATATTGCTGATAGTATTGGTAGATGAGTCTGGTTTTTGTTCTCAGCTGATAATTTTTTTTTTCAAAGTAGAGACAATAAATGATGTATTTAACATAGAAAAAGGCTACCAGGGGAATCAGGATGTCTTGTAACAATACAAGTAAAAACCCAGCAATTGTGTTCAGCATTCAGATAGTGTCAGTTACTGAATAAGTTTTCTAAACCATTCAGCTGTCTTGAAATTGATCCAAGGGAAGCACTAGGAATTAAAGTCCTTCTCAATCTGTGAAACTCATCTGTAAACCCAAACTAAGAATTACATTAAATACATGGGTGCTGGACAAATCTGCTAAACTGAAAAACTCAAGATGCAATTTGGAACTTGCACGAGGGTAACTCTCCATGTTTCTCATGTTCCAAAAGCTGGTTAGTAATGCATGCTAAAACCACTAAGTAAGATTGTCGTCTTACTAAATTAATGTTGCAGTTATTATTTTAAATTCTTTTCTTGTTGCATCTTTTCTTTTTGTCTCTCACACTGTTTCTATCCCAAATTTTCTCCATCTTTTCCTATCTTCTTTCTCCCTTTAGCACCCTGAAGTTTTATTGAGTCATCCATCCAAGCTAGTAAGTTCCCTGGCAATCTGAGAGGCTGTTGCCAGCACATTTAATTTTTTGTGTTGCATGTGTATTCACCTGTGCTTTTATAGTGGGGCCTACACAGAGTGTATTGGTGAATTACTTTAGTAGTGGATGTGGATGGTATGGATACAAACAAAAAGCAGTGGGATGTCTGACCAGTCATGTTCAAAAATGCTTTCTGAGATGTTTTCACTGTTTGACTGCCTTGGTCTAACTGCATTTTTGTTTGGACAGCTTAATATTGTGTCAGTGTTTTTGTTTCCCTTCACTGCTGGTGCTTGAAGTGTCCTTTAGCTTTTCTGTCATCTCCATTGTGTGTGCATTTTCAGAGCAAGAAGGTGGAATTTCCACGCAAATCGAGCTTCTTGCGGGAAAGTGTCCTGTAACACCGGGCACAGCAGCACGTTAGAAACAGCAGCTGAGTTAGAGCAAGTGAAAGATTGCCTAGAGACTTGTGTAACCATTGGGCACTGGTACTGTGTCAGCTCAATTCTGGATCCTATTTCCAGCCTCCTGTTTGATGTCAAAGAGCACTCCTGTCAAGGAGTGTTTGTATAATAATATCTTGACACTGTAAATTACGTAATCCAAGGTGGTTTTCATCAGATTTCTTTTGTGGCTCTGTGCATAAAAAATGGTGTTACAGAACTTTCAGGAGTCTGATACCTGTGTTACTCTTGGCAATGTTCAGGGTAAATGGAATTGTCTATCCTGACAGTCAATGTCTGAGGGTCAGAGAAATGCTGGGGCATGTAATAGTTCCGTTTTTGTGGCATCCTGTATGAGAAATTATTTAAACCTGGATAAATAGTGTCAAAAAGAAGTTGGGAAAATAAGATGTAATACAAAAAGATTGGTTTTGGTGCAAATAGGCAGAAGAATTTGTGTCAGGAGAGCACATTCGCTACAAAATCTTTTGTAGCATGCAAACTTTTTGAGACTCTGAAGTCAGAAAATAGAAGATATGGGACCAACTGTGTATTTTATTCTCGAGTATGATATAGCAAACACACAGGGTAAGGTACAAGAGGCTTTGTGAAGGCCAGGTTGGATGGGGTTTTGAGCAACCTGGTCTAGTGGAAGGTGCCCACAGCAGGGAGGTTGGAACAAGATGATCTTTAAGGATCTATCCAATCCAAACCATCTTGTGATTCTGTGATGGCTTTTAAAGTTCCATCCTGATGATGGTACATGGCAATCTCAGCATCAATCTCAGCAGTGGAAAGTTGGAGAGGCTTTTTCTCTGATACTCTTTTACCTAAAAGAATCAAATTTACCTACTCTGCCTCTCCCAGAAAACTTTGAAAGATAAGACTAATTTTGAAAAATTAAATATTCAAAATTTAGGAAATGGCCAGTGTCACGCTGTATGGTCTTTCTCATTTTTCCTTCTGAGGTAATTTGTATAATGTTTCATAACTAAATTATTATCTGCTAGAGTCTTGCTGTTTTCAGTATTGCATGACAAATGCTCCAAGAGTGAGCCAGACATATATGAGAAAGATGATAATCATCTAGAGAAATTAGATGATAGAATACTTATTTAATAGTAGGAAAGCACTGAGAGAATAAGGCAGAACATGTTTGAATTTTGCTTTTTCCCCTGAACAGCAGGTAGAATAATGCATCCTCATTTCCCACTGGTGGTGTTAGGAAGTGATTAGCATGGTAGAAAGNTACTTATTTAATAGTAGGAAAGCACTGAGAGAATAAGGCAGAACATGTTTGAATTTTGCTTTTTCCCCTGAACAGCAGGTAGAATAATGCATCCTCATTTCCCACTGGTGGTGTTAGGAAGTGATTAGCATGGTAGAAAGAAAATCAGGGAATTTTTTTTTTTTAATGTCATGTTGCAGTTCAGAATAAACAAAGTGTAGAGCCATACACTGAATATCCAAAAACTGGAACTGAGTGTCTGTTCATTGCTTGAGTCCTGTTTCTGTAAAATAGTGGTAGCCTCTGGTCAGGTGGGTAAGATCAGGAGGCAGGTGGGGGGAGTTGATACACACTCACAAAGAGGGGTCCTGTGGGCATTTCCCTCCTGACTTTGCTCACTCTTTGTGCCGGGGTGAATCCAGAGAGGGCGAATTGCTCGTGTTTAATGACATCTGTGGGAACTCGTACCTTCCTGAAGAGATCCCTTGTTTAAGTAATGGGAATTGCCTCTCTTGAGACAACTTCCTCTCTTTATGATTTTCATAAAGAAAATAATGTGTTTATGAATTGATTCCAACAGAACACTTGTTTGTTCAGTGTCAAAAATCTGAGGTTACATTAACAAAGAGTTGGTAACCATGAAGAGATGGGTAAAACACAGCAAGTAACTCTTTGTGACAGACTCAAGTTGACAGGACACAGTGTATCAGAGAGTTTCCTGAGCCTTTTACTTCCTTTACAGCCTTTTTTACAGTTTGTGGTGTGTAGAGCCTTGGAACTAAAGGAGGAGAAAGTCTGGTTGTTTTTTATATTTACAATTTTGTTAAAACTAATAAGGACATGATAGAAGACAGCACAAATGTTTTATCAGTTGAATTTCTGCCTTTGTGGTAGGAAAAGTCCAGAAAGTGGGTAGAGTGTTTGCCTTTTGCAGTAAATAATCATAACATATTTCTGTATCTGTGTGTGCATTTACTAATTTTAGGAGACATGAGGCACCCTTGGAGGTAGGAGGGTGGATTAAAATGGGATTTCAGGTTCTTGGGAACTTTTACTTCATGGCCAAAAGTTCTTGGCAACATTTCTGTGTGAAATGTTAAACTGAATTTACTGTCTCAATTCATAGGTAAAAGTAGAAAGTGTTTGCTGTGAATTATTTGCTGTTTGATTTAGTTAATATTTTAGGAATATTGATTTGGAATCTTGGTCATAATGTTTGGAATTTTTATTTACTTTTTAGGACCTTTCAATTATATCTGTGCTATTGTTTTCTTCCCTGTCTCTGGCACACTTTAAGCTTTGTAAGATTATCTTACCTCTTAAAAAAGAGGGTTTTGGCAGGAGAAATATCAACTTAGAAAATTCTTTTTAATGTGTTTTGTCTTCCACTCCTCTCCATCTGTAAATAATGGTTATTTCTACGAAACATTGGTCATCTTTGTTTTAGTTTTAGAAGTTGGCTTTGTCAGCTGATTTTCTGTGGAAGGAATAGAAGTTATAGTACATTCATTTATTTGAGGAACAATCACTCTTTCTTATGTTCTGTAGGTACCTGAAGCAGTCACCCCATCACTTACCACATTCCAGATGGGAAATGATAGCTAAGAGCAGGAAAGCAGAAAGCTGTTAAAGCACCTCTTAGTTTATAGTCTCTTTTAAGAACTGTGAGAGCATATCCAGAGTAGTAAACTTAACCTATTCTCAGTCCTGAACCACTCAGAATTTGGAACTGAATTCACACTGGCAAAGATTAATCCTGATCAGATGAGCTTTGCTAATAAAAACAGAGCTTAAGAGGGTGCTGCTTTCCAGCTCGAATTTCTCATGCAGATCAATGCTGAATGAAGTGTGCAGGTTTGGCTGTGCTCTTAAATTCACCTGTCTGATACCACACAGGAACACAGAGAGCTAATGACAGGGTCAGTACTAACAATTAAAGTGTTTAAATAGCCTCTAATCAGGTAAACTCAGTGGCCTGTGGAGATGAGAAAGTGCAGTGTTCCCTTTACCCTCAGCAAGCTGCTCTTCAAATTTATTTAGTTTTTATCATACTTCTTTTGTACATTATGACATTTATTTGTAACTATATTAAAAGACAGCAGATTTACAAACACTGTCAGGCAGAGATGAAAGTCAAACTTATGGAAATACACTTCTTACAGTCTTTTAATATAGGAGAAACTCTTGGTGCCTTTGTTACTTTATATTTGATTCTGCATCAAAAACGAAATTACTACTTATTTTGGAATTTTTGTACACCTTTTGTGTTTTGGTTTTTTTTTTACTGTGCATATAGGAATTCATTATTTGCATTTAGCTCTTTGGTTAAAGAAAAAACCAGGATGAATTATTTTGCACAGTGTTGCATTGGGAAGGTAGCCAATTTCATGTGTTCCAGATCCTGATGTGAGTTTGTGGGAAACCTCTAAATGCATTGGCTTTCTCTCTCTTATACAATAAATGAATCCAGTAGGATTTTAGATATGGTCATGAAACACATATTTTGTACAAAACCCACAAACTGGACCAAAGTCACTCAGTCAGTAACTCACAGTGCAGGAAGTGGTCTCCAGTTTATAGCATATCACATAACGTTCTCTTTGTGTTAGGTAAAAGTATCCATACTTATGTGCATTATATACAAATAACATGTGTTACATGTCTTAACTAATAATTTATGTCCTGTAAATAGCCCTTTGCTTCTATCAGAACCAGACACACTGACTTGTTGGCTAATTCTCTAGAAAAGAAAATTTATTTCCTCTTCTCAGTAGTGTCTCTTGGGTTGTTGTGGAGATGCTTTTATTAGCAGAGTAAAATAAATCAGGACTGTTCTGACTGTCAAATTACATTAGGTCTTATAACTTCTTTTGAATTAGTGAGTTTAATAAGCCAGGCTAACAGCCTAACTGTGCTTTCTTTTAAAAGAAGTTTCTTGATTATCTGATCACGTATTTTGGATGACTTTAAAGAGCCTGGAGGAGTATTTGTTAAAGCAAACAATTTGAGATGTTGGAAACATACCTAAATCCAGTACAGAAGAACTCAGGCTTTGTCTGGTGAAAACCAGACTTAACTCTATACACAGTGTCTCTTAGCAGAAGACGGATGCCCTCGGTCGATGTATAGGTGCCCCCCAAACCCAGTATTCCCAATTCCCTGTATTTGGGAAGGAAGGATTGGAGGAGTTTTTTGAAATTTAAGGTGTAGTTGAAAAGGAAACGAAATCAAGTACTTCAGATTTCCTGCAGGCTGGAAATCCCAAAAAAGCCTTTCAGAAACACCCACCATCGCTCTTTCCGAAGCCAAGTGTGTCCCCTGGTGCTCGCAGCTGTTCATGGAGCTGACGTGCTTGTCAGTCTCACTGCTGCCACGTCCTCCTACAGGCTGCATCCTCTTGGCAGGGCATTAATTACACTTTCACTTGCTGTGGAGAGCCCTTTGCAAGGGTGTGTAATTTGAAGTACTTATGGAGCAGTAAGGAATCTGGAAGCAGTGACAGCCCTAACTCCAAAAGGCTTTGCAAAGCTTCCAGGGATGCAGTCCAGTCTCAGTCAGAAGCCCAGAATCAGGATTTTCAGTCTTACAGTTCAGTGACACGGGAGTGTCAGGGTTTGAGTGGAATGTCACTTGGAAGTAGGAAGCCCTTTAAGTGTTCCTAAATGCATTACCTCAGGAAAAGGTTCTGCTCTTCCACAATATTTGGTTATTGGGCACTCTTGCCGACATCTGCCTGTGAGACCTGGGGAGTGCCGGGTATTTTGTTTTAGGATAAAATACTGTCCAGAGTAATCAGCTTTCTGGAATTCCTGTTTTTAAAAAAAGAAAGCCAAAACAACTTAGTGCTGACCCTCAGACAAGAGCTGCAGGGCTGAGGCCCTGGAACACGAACCTTTCCTTTGTTTGGGAAATGCAGATCCGTCCCAAGGTCAGTCCCACTGAAGGCAGGCATCAAGACATTACACAGTCCCAGAATATTCTGCTTCACAAGTCTCCTGGATTCTACTAGAATGTGGCCCTGGATTTAAAGAAGCTAATTAAAATCTAGACACTTCAAGGCAAAAATGTTGGGGTCAATGAATGGATATTTTCCTCCAGTCTTATTTTACTGAATAACTAAACATATTTAGCCAAATGTAATTCTGCTATTTGGTTCTTTGGAAGCAGCAGCTTTCTGCCTTGAATTTTTTACTGCTGCAGTTCTCTCCAATTACCTTTAAAAGCAACAGAGTCCTATACAATCAGATCTAGACTTAGTATGCTTTGGAGCAGAACACTGGCAGCTTGTAAAACAACCTTCCGCAGCTGCACACAGAGGGGAGAAAAGTCTGTAGTTCTTATTTTCTGTTGTAGATTTGTTTTGAGAAGAGCAAGGCTTTGGGTTTTGCAGGCAATCCTGATCAGCAGAATAGCTCCATCAAACCTACTATTCACTGAAGCAATTTTTAGCAATTCTGAAATAGCTTTAATTGATACCAAATTTCAATTCAAGATCCAAGAGCAGAGGGGCGGGATGAGAGAAGAAGGATAGTCCTTAGTCTGCTGGTTTAACTTCCAGCATGAATACTGCACTCTTCCTGTCTCTTATGTGCTGGGGAACTATTGAATTAATGTTACTAATAAATTAGTGATTTTTGTAACAAACCACGCCATTAAAACACCTCCCAAAACAATCCCTGCAGTGGGATCATGTTATCCTCAGTCTTATGGATTTCTGTCCCAGTCTCACAGAGCTAGCAAGAGCTTCAGCACATTAGCATCACTTATGCAAATGTCTGACAATTTGCATATTGATGTTATTGAAGGCTATTAACTTGTGGTATCTTTTTCTAGAATATATAGGTCAAAAATACCTCAAATAACTGAATCTATCGTCCTATCCCTGTTTTAAAAGTGTATTTTAGGACTTCTACACTCATACTTGCACTTGTTTTTCTTTTCTTTCAAAGAAGTTAAAACTTTTTTCATATTTCTGCTTCTTCTTTGTTTCTGTTTCAGATTAGAAATAATGTATTTTTTTAGGCTGAATTTTAAAAAGTAAATTTGTTTTAAATTTTTCTTTTGCTTTGAAGTATTTCCCTGTACTTAAAAGTAGAATAGGGCTTGCATGATTTTGTGTAATAATTAATCTTGCTGGTTTTGAAATAGGCATTTAGATAGCATTTTGGAATTGTCATAGTATCTGTAAAATACATACATGTGAATAAAGTGGTTTTTTTTTTGGACCACTTTCTTCCAGGCTCATGAGGCAGCCCTGGAGGCCAGGGCCAGTCCCGAGCTGAGCGAGCGCATGCAGCAGCTGGAAAGAGAGGTAACACGGTACCGAGAGGAGTCTGGCAAGGCTCAGGCTGAAGTGGATCGGCTCCTGGAGATCCTGAAAGAGATGGAAAATGAGAAGAACGATAAGGATAAGAAGATAGCAGAACTGGAAAGGTGAGAATGGCATAAAGTTAAAAAGAGGAGCAAAAGAGCTGATTAATGTTAGAGATAAGTCATTTTTCCTGTCTTAAAAACCTTAGAGCACCTGTTTTGGGAAAGTCTGTGTAGAGTTTTTCTATCTTTGGTCCTTTACTGTACTGCATTGTAAGGAAGAGGGTGTCTTACCATGTGCTTCCCTTCCCTGACTGCTCAAAAATAGGGCTGAGATAGATAGAACTGGAAGGGTAGATAGAGCTGTGAGGGAATGGAGAAGGTAGGAAAAGCTGCTGACATTTTGGTGTGTCTGTAAAACAGTTTGTTGTTTTGATACAATAAATTCCTCAGACGTAGTTCTCACAAAAACAAATAAGAAAAATTACTTTTCAGAGCTCATGATACTAGTTACTCAGATTCTTATGATAAGTGGCCTCATAACTCTGTCCTGGTAGGGACACAAGTAAACTTTGGCCCAAGTGAAGCCTGATGAACAGATTTGCTTTAGTCCAAGCAACACTTGATTCAGCTTTTTCAACATTTTCTATCTTTCTCTTAGAGCTAGGAGACTCAAGACTATAATATCTCAAGCAAAAATTATAATTTATTATGATTTAATGACATTTGTATCACAATTATAGGTCTTGGGAAAGACCTGAAGTGGATTCTATGTTCTGTCATTTTCTCATCTTACAGTGGGCCAAGAGTGAATTTCTGGACAGTAACACCTCTTTGGGGTTTTTTGTTTACTTTACCATTCTCATTGAAAAATCACTAACTTGGAGCAGCAAAATGGAAATTTGATTATTCCCATTTGGCTTGTGCCAGAATAGTCTTTCTAATTTCTATCTTTTCATTATTTAACAAGTCTACAATTTAGTGTCAGGAAGATTAGGGCTACTAAGTAGAAGACATTTCAGGTTTCTTCAATCAGTGGTTATTTTACGTGGCTTGCAGATTGCCAAATTATGGACCCCTCTTTTCTAAGGAGTCTGTTCTCTTTTCCTTGTACAGAGCTCTGGAACAGTTCAGCTTGTTGGTTGGGTTTCTTCTCTCTGTAAGCAACATCCTGTTAGTTTTCTTTAAGTTGTTTTATTTAACCAGAATTCTTAATACCTATGGCATAAGCTCGAACACCCAAAAGTGAGGATATATTCTTTTTTAATGTCTTCCCTTTTTTCCTAAGTGGTGCATTCCTTGTTCAGCCCATTGGTACATAATGTAATCAGCAGAACACTCGGGCAATAGGTTGATATTGTTGAATGAGTACAGACATGAAAAAGCTACAAGTCATTTGTCTGTGTGATTTTCTTCTGTCCTGTTGAGGTCCTCATCTCAGGTGTGACATTCCCTGTGTCATCCTCTTTAGGGCAGGCAGGTTGACTAGGGGTCAGGTACAAGAAGCAAGCTTCTATTTAGAAGTAAGATTGGGGGGGGAAGAAATATGTTCATAGTGCCTTACTTTTTTTTCTGTGTGGAGAACTACTAGGAAAAGGAAGTCAGAAATATGCATTGTTTCTCAGCCTGATTCCTAGAGGAGCTTGAAATGGCAGGAAAAGAATTTTCTCACAAATGCTTTTAATGCAAGCTGATTTTTTTGCTACATTAGCATTCAGAAACTAATCACAATTTGACTTGCAGCATCAAACATTGAATAGACACAAGTGGCCTATGAACAAAAAGGATTATGATCTACAAATGAAAAATAACAAAGAAGAGAAATAAAGATGGGTCTCTTCTTTTATAGACCATAGTGCATGGAATTGCACCATCTTCTAAGAGTTAGAAAGCAAACTTTTTCTTTGAAAAGAGGCTCTTCCAGAGATCTGCAGAGCAGTTGTTTGTCATGTTACATGGTAGTTTCTTGATGTTTCAGTCACAGACTAAAGTCTTACTACAAAAGCATACCCCCCCAAATTACTAGATACCATTCCATAACAATGTGTTAAATACTTTGACTATTTAGTTATATCCATTCCTTCTTACCACCTGATCTTCAGTCTTACAAAAAAATTGAGTGGTCCTCCTCTCTTTTTAACTTGTCATCTTTTCTGCCGGTACTGAGGTAAGATAGCACAAGTTTTGTCCTATTGCTAGTAATTAGAATAGGTATTTTGACTGTGTAAAAGAAAAGACTGCTTTTGTTATCATGTGCCTGCCAGCAGCTGAGTAAATCACAGCAGGGAGAAAAATCTGAGTATTCATGTTCTGTAACCACTCTTAAGTGGAAAGAAAAAAAGTCATCCCGATCTAGAAATCTAATCTGGACACTCTTTGTGTGGGGAATTAGCAAAGTATCAACACCTGAAATAATTTTTCAGGTGGAACTATAATATAAACACAGCAGTGGAGAAAGAGACAGAAAGTTCCAGATACTTAATAGTGAGGTTTTGACTAGTAGTTTCTCTTTTTCTGAATAATTGTTGGGATTTCTATTTGATCTGAGTTGTTTTCAACTGCACTATTCCCGGGAAGCTTGCTTTCTTCTTGTGAGTTTTTGCAGAAAGCAGAGATTTTATCATGCCTGTTTAATGTTTAGGTTGGTCCTGTTTTTATCTACAATGCTTATTTGTAAAATATTCTTTCATGGCTGAACTTATATATCCAGGCATGTTACATGTATGCTTTAGAGCTAGAAAAGTCTCAATTTCCAGGAAAAAATATAGATAATTTTGCCTTTTAAAAGTCTTTTCTAAACTCTGGTCCATGCAGAGTGAGCTAGAAGTTGTCTTGACTTCTAATGCTTCTACAGCTGACCAAACTCTGTTGTGCAGAGAAGAACCTTAGTGCCTGCAGAAGCAATTGTCAGCAAGCTAAACAGCAAATACTGCTGTGCCTATCAGGAACAGTCAGAATTCCATGTGCAGCAAGATGAGAAGCAAAAAGTCGCATTTAGAGAACAACTGGACTAAAAAAGTGGGATTTTTCACGAGAGAGAGTCTCTCTTGCCTGTAGTTTTCCCTTTTTCTAGTTCTGTGTGACAGCTGGACCACATGCTGTCAGGGAGAGAGAAATGTTAAGACAGTTTTATCCACAGAAGAGAGGTTTCACCTCTTAGGGAGGTGTACACAGAGGAACAGAGAAAGAGGACAGTAGAGAGAGCAAGATGAAATAAACAAAAAATGTTCTCAAGCCTTTTCAATGCAGGCAAAGCTGCCTTGTGTTTAAGTTAACATAAAGAGGGAAATACTTCCACTCTTCAGTAGCTGTTGCGAGCACTGAGTGGGAGACATTGTTTTTCAGCTGTGAATGTGACAGAAGATACAAAAAAGGTGTTAAGTGTGGTGCATGCTGTGCAAAAGTTGAAAAATATTCTAGAGTCAGTGCAAGGTTGAAAGCACAAGCTGATTGGTATTCTCTGTGGGGAGTATTTTGCTTTTTCTTACGGGAAGGTGGGCCCTAAGTCCATGTTTCTTCTGTGGGTGAACAGCCCTGTAAGTTTTGTTTCTGTCCCCTGTTGCGGTGGTGGTGTAGAGGGCTTTGTAGCTGTCTGGTTATTCACTTCCTCTGTAACTAACGGTTTGCTTTCTGTATTGCCATTCCATATCCTCCTGTGTCTGTGTAACTGTTCATTTTGTGTTCTGTTTCCTTCCTCGCTCCCCCGTGCCGCCCCGCTGCCCCGAGTGGTGGTGTTTGGTTTGCCCGGGGGTCTTTGTGACCGTGCCTTTCCTCAGAAAGCACGGCTCCCGCACACTGCCCCCTCCCCACCAGGTGTCGGTCCCCGCACCGCAGCACGGAGGGGGGTTTGTGTGGGACTTCCTGGGAAAGTGAGTGCCCTCGAGGCTTCTGTTTCCTCCAGGCTGCAATGTTGCTGCTGGCTGCTGCTGCTGCTGCTGCTGTTTGGGGCTGCTGCAACTCTGCTTCCTTCCTTAGGTCAAATGGGAACTGGTTATGTGGAGTGCAAGCACTGGCTGTGACTACAGCCCAGAGGAAGTTTGCTGCCGCTCTCCCTTAAACTCGACAGAAGTTTATTGCTTTTAAATTCTAATTCTCTTGCTGTATTGGTTCTAATCTCTGCTACCAGTTCTGCCTGAACCAGCTAAAACTCAGTGTTCTTCGAGTGTTCTAAAATGTGTCATTGATAGAGGTCAGTATTGACTTACTCTTGAGTTTCATTGTGATAACTCTCCTGTAATAAGAAAACAACCGAACAAAAAGTAATGCTCCTTATCTGGGACATGGCCATCACAGCCTTCAGAGGGATAGTTGATACACAGATCTATTTGTGTGCAGATATTGTGCAAATAAGAACTGACTTTGTACCTGAGAGGTGGCAGGAAGTGTATCTGTATGTGTTGCTTCAGAAGTGAGCACTGAGTGAATATATATGGAAACCCTGGTTCCAGTTGCAGGCTTAAAATTGATTTTCATTTGGCACGCTCAGTGTATAAGATAGGTAGTTCTTATAAGGACACAGGGCTTGTTTTCTTTCCTAAAGGAAACTTTGCTTTGGGAACAAAGGAAGACAGCACTCAGCTGTGGCACACCAGCAGTCCTGTTAAGGACAGCTGGAATTAGTGGCTATTTTAAGAAAGAGATTTTGGAGAATTTTCCTGAAAAGAATTTAAAGATGCCCTTTTCAAGAAGAAGCCTTCCAACTTTTGATTTGTAGCAGCCAAAAGGTGTACTCTTCATCTTAAATATTTCTTCTCAGCAGTAAATAAAAGATTAAAAAGCATCAGGGGATCTCAAAGGAGTGCTGAAAAATGTGGACAGTAGAATGAAGTATCTTATTTTGTCTGTCTTTGACAGATATGTTTGTGTAGTGTTCTGTGAAGGATAAATGGAGAGAGAAATTAGCTGCATTTTCCATCAACTTTACAGTTTCCTACAGCAGTGTAAATTATGCCCTAAGCTTAAGTCAACAATTGGAAGCTGAAATACTTACTTTCAAACCTGCTACTCATATCTTGGAATAATTGTCTTTGGTTTTCAAATTTGTTGTTTCTGTGAATTTTTAAATAGTTTTCTTAGAGGATTCTTAAGCAAGAACCACATCAAATCATATAAATAATTTAAAGTAAAAGATATGTTAAAGTAAAAGTTAAATTAAAGAAAGGTGTTTATAAAGTCATAATCATCACCATTAAAGATAACCATGAGAGATGGTATGGCTATAATTTTGTATTTTCTTAACCCGTTATAGTCCTCCAAAAATAAATTGAACTCTATTTCAGGCATTGGACAACCTGAAACAATTATATATTATTTTTAAATACTTCAGTCCATTTTGATACCATAAAACATAAAAGCAAATCAAATACATTTATCTTATGGTTACATGCTATTATTACAAGCCAAAATCTGTTGTTGTCCTGTTTTTTATCCACTTCCCTCAAAAATCTGTAGCTTAAGTGAATATTAAAATTCTAAGGCAAATCACTCAAAACTTAGGATATTCCAAAATCAAGATTGCCTTATATTTTTAGTTCACATCCTATGTGAAGTGATACAATTCTTAACCATATATGAAGAAATTTTTTCCACAAGAACACTGCCTTTTGTGCAGGACTCAGCTGAAACTCTCCCCAGAAATCCCCTGTAAGGTTGAACCTGTCATGGGAAATAGCAACACAACTTTTTAATATTTGGCAAGCAACAGAGGGCAGGGTTTTGTAATGGAAAGAAGTGATCAGGCCCATAGTTAGTCCAGCTCCACCTCTGAGCACACAGATCTGTTGAATCTTAAGATTTTTCATAATTTCCAAGCTCAGAAAGGAAGAAGTAATTTCTTTCTTCTCAGTCTTGCTTGTCTTCGTACAAGATCAGCATTACACCTGAAGTCCCGTATCGACTTTCACAGAGGGAAAACAAAAACCATTTCATATCAACAGAACTTCTTTAAACAGATAAGAATAAAAGGTGCAGACACATTTGCTTACGGGTATTTAACTGCAGACATTTGAAAGATGCTGATTTGCAGAAAGCATCTGCCCTCTGGAAGTCAACTTTTGTTAAAGTGCCTTAAGATCAACACTCAGACTCACTAACTGCTTTTGAAACCTACATCTGAGGAAAGAAAAGAGAGACACAGAGACACTGCCAGTAATTGCAAATCCATCTGGAGAGAGCACCAGATAAAAAGCCCATCACAGTGATTTTATGGTGACTCCTCAATCCATCCTCACCTTTTTCATATAATGGGATATCCTTTTTCAATTTGTTCTTTATTTAGCTGTCCTTTATTTCCCATTCTTTCCCTCTTCCTGTGTTTTGGGGGAAGCTGAAACTTTGTGATATTGCAGAAACAGCTGCTCTGTAAAACACAAGGTCAGAGAACCCCAATTAGTCCAGCCCCTGACATGGTGAGAGGTCAGGGCTGGTGCAGGCTTTGGCTGAATGAGCTTGCTGTGTTATCCTTAACCTAAACCTGGTATTATGTCCATGTTCAAGCAGGCAGGACTGACACTGCTCAGCAGAGTGATTCAAGTCTGGGGAGCTGAGTACAGACCAACTCCTTTGTTAAGTTAAGCAGTGGTCTGAAAGCATGGTTTGTCTGCTGATCTAAGACTAAGGATCTGATCTTGGATCCTCCAGGAAGGACCCTGCTCTAGAGAAATACCAGTAACGAGAAGCACTGATTGAGAACTTTTTTGAAGGCTTCTTTTCCTGCCAGATTTTCTGTAGTGCTGAAATCCTACTTGTTTTTATCATTAAGTCAAGGTGGTTTTCAAGCACTCTCTCTCATGCCTATTATCTGTAATGAGTATAGGAATTGTCATCTGCCTTACATTGTAGCAATAATGGATTTTATTTAGCAGATACCTCCTAATCCCGCAATTAGATTGGTAGAGTGTAAGAACTGTGATACAATTAAAATAATTATAGACCTGAGGAGAAATAGCACCATGTAAATAACGAGCCTAGTCTGCAAGACACTTTCATTGTTACCTGCCTTTACTACATCTCTTCAAAAGCTGTTTTATAGCTTTGTTTCAGTCACCATCTTTGAGCAATATGAGAGTACTCATACTCACACACTAGTGCAAAAGGAGTAAGAAAAAAACACCAAAACTCTATTTTATACAATTGATACAGTAAAAATAAAATTGTCAGGTCCTGACATTGTCTTGGAGTACGGAAAGAACAAAAGGAATATGCAGTAATTGCCAGTAAGCCAGTGAAATAGTAATTTTAGTGCTCCATTGTGGCCATCTGTGGCTGGGTTTGTGCTCTTAGATCCATGCATACATGTGTGCATGGATGCACACACAAACCTTCTGTCTCCGTCTCTCCATCTCTTCCCTATCCCTCTGAATACCAACCTAGAAAAAAAGGAAAAGACCTGCCATCATTCTTTTTACCAAGAAAATGTGTCAAAAGTGGTAAACATAAATAGTCTTTCTGCTTTGACAGGCACAAGGAAGATCAAATGCCTATTGTTCCCTGTCAGACTGCTTTGAAGGAATGACAGAGTAATAAATATACACAATCACTCACTGTCAAACAAGGGGAATTCAAAGGTTGATGGAAAATCGTTACTACATCCTAAGTACATCTGGGACAAATGTAGCAGGCTCATTCCGCTCCGTATAATACACAAGCATATGGAAAAACTCGTAGCTGGAATAACCAACAGCTTTTGAAATACTTATTTCTTAATTACAGTGCTTAAGAGTTCATATCTCGTTTTTTTTTATCTTCACCCAGTGATCAGATTTAAGTCGGCTCTATCTTTAAAATTAATGGGATGGTATTTTAAAAGAAAATGGGTTTCTCTGAGACTGCCAGTTGGCATTACAATTGTCTTGTCTCCCTGTGTGACCGTTGCATCGGAGTACACAGTTATTGGGGCTGGGCAGGAACGCTGCTGCTGGATCTTGTAAGGAATGCTGCAAGTGTGTGTTCTTGCTCGAAGGGAAAGAGTGCAAACTAAAAATGGTGATTTTGCTCTGTAACGAGCATGTCTCGGTATGTATCTGATCCTGCTTGCTTGGGGCTGCTGCCTGGGGCAGATGCTTGCTGTGCTCCTCTGTTCAATTTCACTGATGTAGCCCATGAACTGGGGCTTCAGCTCCAGTCCATGGCAGATCTCCATTTACTTCCTAATAGCTGACAATTTCAGGTGTCTGCCTTGGTTTTAGTTTGAGTGATAGCACACTTAAAGATTTTTTTATTTATTTATTTTAATGTGCTTTCAGGCATAGTCCTTATTTTTGTTTGGGTAAATAGTATGGTTATTCTAAAAATCCACACTTCTAAAAAGTATTTTGTACCTCTGTAACAAAAACTTGGAAAGGGGGCAAGCAATTACATCAACCATATTTTTCTTTGGAAGAAAGAATTATTCCATAACAAAATGGAGATGTAGCAATAATTATTCTCAGTTTAAAACCCATGCAGCTGGTTAAATAATACTTCTGTAGCACACAGAAAATTGCAAGTGACCTCAGCATAGTGTTCTACATACTGTTTTGCCTTCATCCTGTGCCAGCAAAAGATGCTACCTTTAACAGCATTTGGAAGAACTGTATGCTTCATTTAAATTCTACTCAGCTGTTGTGAGTTGTAGCCTGTATGTTTTTCAGTGTTAAACTGAAAAAACAATATCACATCATTACAACACAACCAGGAATTGCAGAGGATCCCTGAGACACAAAATGAGTGTTTTCCCCTTCCCAAATTTTTCCCCTTACCATATTTATTCCCGTATTTAATCAGGTGTTTATTTTCACATTTTTGTTCCCTTATATTACTGTTTCTAGTCCTGGATTTCAGTCAGAATTGTTACTTACACGTTTTTCTGTATGAATTAACCAAGGCTTTTGGAACATTATAAGTTACTTCAAGATCAAACACCAAGATTTGCCATTTTACAAGTCTCATCTTTCCCCAGATCCCCAAATAATACAGCTTTTACAACAGCTGTCCTTGAAGAGCTTGATTTGAAGAATGTTGCTTCAGAAGCCAAAGAAAAGTACCTTTGCACTAGTTAATCTGCTACAGACCAACAACAGCTGCTTGTACAAATTCAATACCCTACATGGTTGATAGTAAAATTTATGCTGTAAATAAATTCCATTTACATGCCTCCATATACCAAGAGTAATAAAGAATATAGCAGTTACTCTGTCCTATAGAAATATTTTTATCCAGCCCATATCCTGCCTTTTTAGAGTGAAATTTTGCCATGGGAGAAGCACAACAAATGTTGTAAAATCCAAATTGCTACTTTGGACAGAAGGACATTTCCTTTGCCTCTCTTGTATTGATTGAAAATCATCAAATTTAAAACCAGATTGAAAAGATCTATATTTATGGTTTCTTGTTGACTTACCTTGCTGTTATCAGTGAAATTGACAGCAGATGCCTATGAAAGATACTGGAGACATTTGGAAAAAAACGAAAAAGCAATAATGAACCTATGGGACCTCATGCTATACAGAGGACTCCAGCATTTTGTCTTGGTCAATTCTTCTGTTGAACAATGTTGGAGAGAACTGTCAAAGATACACCTGTTCGGTCATTATTGTTTTTAGATTGCACCTTATACAGGAGAATAATACAGCATGGAAGAAGAGGCAGCTGGTTTTTCACTTTTATCTTTGGAAGGAGTGACTTCAATGTCAAAATTAAGAAAGATGAGCTTTTAGCTTTGACAAGTCTTCAGGTCTTGAGGACTTTACTCAGTGGTTGGGGTTTTTCTCCTTTCTGTTTAGTCCCTTTACACAAGTTGGGATTGTCTGCAGGAAAATTACGTGTCTTGCTCATGGAGAGAAAATAAGCCCTTAGAAGATGTTGTAAAGGAAGACATTAGGTTTTGTCTCAGATAGTCAAACTGTATTTTCAAGATGTTCATTAGAATTCTGGAAGAAGAGTACTTGCTAATGATGTGATGTAAATCCAGAGTTTTCTTGTAAAATGGCTTATTTTCTTTTTCCAAGAACTGTTACATATTGGAGACTATTTTCTCTACAGAAAGTTGCCTCTAATTGAAATGGTGTAATCTAATCTAAAGGTCCTTTTTTCTCTTATTTCTCTTTCTTGTTTTTTTTTTTATTAGATGTCTATAAAACATGCAGCTCTGTGTTTGTGAATGATTGTGTGTCTGTGCGTCATTACCTGATTTATATCTGTTTGTTTTGTCCTTTATTCTTGAACTGCTTTATCTGTGGACTCTGTTTTCACAAACTCTAACTCTTTCTCTTTCGCATCTCCTTCCTGGATTTGCTGCTCCCTTCAGCCTCACCTCAAGGTCAGTATTCACTTTTAAAAGGGTGTTTATAAGATTGTCTATTCAGCTAAAATTGAGATCTTACAGAAGATTGCACATCAAATTACATGATTACAAAATACAGGATCAGAGATTTGGTTAAGTCTGTGTAGGAGGATGGGTTGAATAGGGTGCATGTTTTGAAGGAAAGAATTTATATCAAACCATTGTAAATCAATGCTGTTGTGCACTGGGAAGAAGGGGGAAGACTAACCAATGAAGTTTTTAAAGGGAAAAATCTACAGGAACGGGAAGCTGAAGCAAGACAGTTTAAATATTACTGGTTTTATCTGTTACTTTAAGAAGAGAAGAGGTTGGCCATTAGCCATGTTCTGTGATACATTCACATGCTGTGGAGTGCAAAAGTAGTCCCATTGAAATACTGGTCATACAAACTTTAAATGCTGAGTTGTTATCATTGCATTTGTGCCCGTAACCTTACAGTGATGTTGCAGAACTAGTTTTGGTGCAGTTTGAATGTGCTGTGCTGTCAGAAAGAACCAAAGGCTGAGGGTTGAAGATAAGTGAATTAGCAGGAGGATGAATTTGTTGAAAACACAAAGTGATAAACCACTGAAGAAAGCCTACCAAGAGACAATATGTTCTGAGCCTTTCAGCCATGGCTAATTTTTCTGGTTTTACATTTTAAAAGCAGTTGCTAACCATAGATTTTGGGGTTTCAGTAGAGTAGCTTGGAGTAAACGTCTATGGCCCAAATAATACAAGTCAGGATACGTTATCTAGTGACCCTTGTTTGTCTTTGGAAGCTCTGAAACCATGTTGGATTTTAGAGGTTGCTAATAAAGTCTGTTTGGTAGAAAGCATCTGTGACTCCTGGACAAGGAATGATCATAATTATTTCAGGCAGTGTCTTTGCCCAGAAAGCCACTACTTAATGACAAAAAATTCCGAGTTATCAACCAACATGCAACTTTGCTGTTCATGATTAGCACTGAAAAATGTGGTGGTGACTGGAATCCCCGGTGCTGCGATGCTGCTGATGTCTTTAAAATGTGTCAGCGTCGTGACCTTGGTTTGGCACAGGCGCGGCACTTGTGGCCTTGGCTACGTGTTTTTCTTCCTCCCACAAACTGGAAAAAGATTGGAAGTTAATCGTGTTGTTGTCATCCATCAATACCTTCCCTATTCAGTGTGTCATACTGGCATACTTGTAATTACTGGGGAGAGAGGTCTGCCCTTGAATGACCCCCTTCAGGTCCCCAAAACCGCAACTGCCAGGAAGCTTTCTCTGCCCTGTGAGCATTCTCCTCTGAAATAACCTCGCTGCCTTTTGCTGCTCAAGCAGGGCTCTGTGGGCCAGCCTGTGTTTGCCTGTTCCACCAGGAGTGGAGTTAGGTGTGCTTTGGCTGATAAAGTCCTAGATGTTACAGAATCCAGCTGTCAAAGTTGTTTTGACTTCAACCCATTTGGCTGTAGGGTTTCATTCAGTTCCTGTGCCTATGCTGGAGTTAAGATAAGAGGGGAAACAATCTTAGGGTAATGTTTGGTTGTGGTCTTTCTAAGACCTGGAATGATTTCTCTTTTCAAAGCAATGTAACCGTAACTTTCATTTCTCACATTTACAGCATATTGTAAAAGTTGGCTAGAGAAGATACGGCTGTGATTTGAAGTGACCAAGTGTTAGGATTAGAAGCTTGGAAGAGTTTTCTGCTAAGATGTTAAAGAGATTGTCCATTCTGTCCTCATAGTTTCTTAGTCAGTTTATTGATTTTCGTTTTTGTATTACTGTTTTTCCATTTTAAAAATTATTATGGTTAGTTGCTGAGGTTTTCATTTATTTGTTAAAATAAATCAAGAGTGTAAGGAAATAGGTGGAATGACTTCTCTTGGAACTCCAAAAGCTCTACTGGCCAGAAACAAAATAAAAAGATTCTCCAATGCTGGCTGAGTTCAAGAGTAACAGGCCAAATAACTCTACTTATGTCATTACCTGCAGCAGTGAAAAAAATACCATAAATTCATATGCTCCAGTTCTTCTAAGCTGTTCTTGTGAATATGTGTCATGAAAGTTGGGATGGATAAAGATAGAAAGACTGACATCAGGTGCTATAGTGAGCAACTGCATGTTTTTCAAGGGAAGAATGGGTTATATTGATAATGCAAAAGCAAGATTTCCAGCCTCAAACTAGGTAACAAACAGCTTAACTGGACAGGAGATATCCCACACCACGCTTGTCTTTTAGTGTTCTGCTTTCTACTGACTCGTTTTTTGGTAGTTTGGATCACATAATTAATTGTACTACCTGTCATATTTTAAAGCAAATAATCCAGTTTTCTGGATTTTTTGCTATACCAAAGAGAATTTGATGCTCTAGGAAATAATAATGAAATACTGTAAACTTTATTTCCACAAGCAGAGTGGCTTGGTGATTAGACAAGTACAGGCTGGTGGCATGAATCCAGATAAAAGTCTGCTAAGAGTGACCATGTAAAATTAAATGTCAGTGTAGCAACTCAAGTGTAGCCTTATAAAATCTAAGTAAAAACAAAATACTAAATCTGAGGGGATTATTTCAGTCCTTTTTCCAGAGTACTAAATGTATATTAAACAGAATATGTCTAACCACTGAAGAAATACTTAAATTGTCATCTTTCTATAAGAAAATAGCAGATAATATTGCATAAAAAGTTCAGCAAGTACAGGAAACTCAGGGTGCTATTCAATAATTCTTTTTACAAACCCAAACCAATCCAGCAGAGTAGTTAGTGACAGGCATGTGGTCTATGGTACCTATGGGCTTTCCACTGTGCTGGAAATACCTTTGCACACTGACTCATGGCTGGACCTCCAGGAAGCTGTGGATCTGAGCACTGACAAAGTGCCAGGGCGGTCAGGAGGAATTTCACTGGAAGTGTGGCTGGCTCTTTGGTTTCATACCTTCAGAAGACTCCAGGTCTTCACTCTGCCACAGTTTTGGTTATTACCCATGTCAGGAAGTCATAAAAATTTCAAGTGTCTTGAGTCAGCAGTGGTTTTAGCTCAGCAGAGACAGAAATATTGTCTTCAAAGAAGTTTCCATTTAAATTTCCTTGGCTGTCTCCAAAAAGCAGCAATCTGTAGTAGTTGTTTTCTATTCAGTATATTTTTCCTGTAATTCTACTTAGAGCAAAAATGGTTTTGTGGAATTATTTACACTAAAGAGTACTCTTCTTTTAAGAGTTATCTGATCCTTGTGAGTGTGGAGAAATAAGGCATCTTAGAGATGATAATGGGGAAAGGAAGAAATTAAAGCATCAGGCCTGGTTATGAGGGTTGTGATGAGTAGGTCACAAAATAGAACTATGGTTGTCCTTAAAACAAGTCACTGGCATAGCCTTTCAAATTTCCTTCAGGTATATTGATCATCAGAGCTTTCCTCCTCTGAAGTGGAATCTGTGCCTTTTCTGTCAAAGGTCCTTTTTTCTTGCCTCATTTGACTGCATCTTAATTAAGCAAAATTATTCACAGCTGTACATCATCTCAGAATTCTCACTTTTCTGCAGTCTAAGTGATCTGGTTCATTTCCTACTACCTGCTGAAATTAATTTAATTATGTGAAACAACAATGAGTCGTTTTTTCGCTTTGTGTTCTTCCTTTGTTTTCAGCACATACATTCACAAAGTGTGCAGGTTTCCAGTGGGATTTTGACCTGAGGTAGCATTAGAAAGACAAATGACATGGCAGTAGGGTGGATTTTTGTGTGTCACAGTATGCTGTGAATTTTGAAGAGATCTGAGTCAAATGCTCTGAGAGAGAAATCCTTCACAATTTTTACAGATATAACAAAAAGGTGGGAGGTTTACCATATTATTTGAAACATCAAAAGACAACATGGTTTTTAGAAGACATTTTAAAAAGTGTCTTTATCTTCCTATATCCCAAAGTTAACAAATTACGTAGCATGTCATCATCAGAAGATTAAATGAAATGATCACTCAAACTTCATACAACATTAAACATTTTGACTAACCCATATGTGTCACATCACATTTAGTCTAAGGAATAAAATCTGAAGGTTATTTTTCCTCTTTAGTGGCTAGCTTCTGTGCAAAACTTTATCCCCCCAAATGGCTGGATTTTTATTTCTGTTAAAATTCTAAAAGCCAGGCAGTGAATGTGTATATCTATGGTAAAATAGTTCCATAAGTGACAGTACTACAAGTTTTAACAGGCTCTGGGCTCAGCAATAGTACAGTAGTTACAGAGAATTCAGTTGGGCAGGACTTTTTTCAAAGCTGCTGAAAAGGATGAGCAGCTCAGTAGCTGCTTTTCCTTCTTTTGTCCTGATAAGGACTCCTATCAGGTCTCTGAACATAAGGGTTGAATGTGCAGAAGTGAAGCATTACCCACAGGATTGTTGGACCAAGTTGCAGGCCATTTAAACAAATCAGAAGTATGCAGGGTGATGGAATGGGATCAGATAAACATCAGGGTGCTGAGGGAGCCAGCTGATGTCATAGCAAGGACTCTCTCCTTCATCTTCAGAAGCTTGTGCCTGCCAGGTTCCCTTTGACTGGCAAACATCACACCCATCTTCAAGAAGGATGAGAAGGAGGATCTGGGGAGATGCAGGCCAGTCAGTGCAACTTCATGTGCTGGGAAGCTTCTGGAGCAGATCCTCCTCAAAGTCACCTCCAAGAACCTGAAGGAAAAGAAGGTCATAGGGAACAGCCAGTCTGGGATTTACGCAGACAAATCATGCCTGACCACCTGATTGCCTTCAGTGATGAGATGACTGGGTCAGAGGGGAATCAGCACTGATCAATGTCCTTTAGTGATGTGGATGATGAGACAAAATACACCTCCAAAATCTCTAGAGAAGACAGAGTCAGACTTTTCTCAGACACATTCAGTAAAAGGTTGACACAAATTACAACTTGTTCCAATATAAGTCCCATTGAGATAATTGATAGTAAAACAGTGATCATTTGGGTACTGGTACATTGCCCAGGGAGGCTGCAGAGTCCTCAGCATTGGAGGTAACCAAAACTCACCTGAACAAAGCTAGGAGCAATTCAGTCTAACTTGACCTTGTTTTGAGCATGGCATTGAACCAGGTGATCTTCAGACATTCCTCCAACCAGAATTACTCCATGATTCTGACTTTCTGTGGTAAATTAATCTGTATTCCTAGATAATCTCTGCAGGTTTTGTGTGGTTTTAGTAAGAATTTCTATGTAACAGTGACATGATAAAACAGGGTAAACAGAAATGGTCTTGTTATTTCATAGCACTGTACAGCTGTAAGAAAAGACAAGAAAAACTGGAGGGGAGGGAGCAAGCGGGGTCCACTACACTTTTATTTCTTCCAAATTTCTATATATATTCTCAGTTTTTAAATAATTTTGAAAAGAATTGCTGCTTTCTGGAATATAGTATCACTGGGATAGAGGTCAGAGTGGTACTAGTAGGTTTTTTAGTAGTTTACTCAGACATTTTTCTTCCATGATGTCTAATACAGGTCTCCCCTTCTTCCCCATCCCTAAACACAGATACTCCCAAACTTTATTGCTGTTAATAGAATCAGAGAAGATAAAATTGGGAATTCTGTTCCACAATTTTTTTGTATGTTCTCTGTAAGATTTTCTTGCTGATGAGAGCTTGGAGTGGGACAGTGACCTTTAATCTGACAGGGAGGGGATTCACTGTTTCTCCTCTGTAGTTACCCAGTTTGCTCTTATGTCTCGTCATTGGGGCTGAAAGAACCATTTTCCATTTGCAGTTTTTACATCCCTTTTTCTCACATGCTTTGTCTTGCTCATGCTCTGGGCAAGTAAAATAGAGCATAGTTGACCCTGCATTTTCTTCTCAGCTCACTTGTTGAGGCAGCATTTTTCTGCTGTGAGATTTTCAGCTGGCTGGGAAGTTGCTCGTCGCGTGTTGAGTCTGTGCCAGTGCCTCAACTGGAACCTTTTGTTCCTGTGTTACTTGTCAAGTTCCAGTTCCATTTCTGACCTGCCCACAAGGTGTGGCCCAGATGAGGGCATTCAAACCTCATGTTTCAAATGTGCCTTTTACTCCTTTGCTTAGCAATTGAGAGCATTACTTCTCTGGTCACTTGGCTCATGTTTTCCATCCTCACTCCTGTGAAACCAGCTTCCCTAACAGGCCTATGCATCATCTCTGCAAATAATTTTTCATCTTTTGGATGGAAAATATGTTAGATAAGCATAGATATTTATTACAGTCATACAGTTTATAGATTCAGTGAACAGTTCTATTGCTATCAGTTGATTAATTTGGAATAATTCTTAATCACTTTACTGTAAAATGAAAACAAAATTTCTTATCCATGAAATCCCAAGTAGGCTCTTAGAGATAATGCAAGATAAAAACATGCTTAACATTCTTAGGCTAAAATTAAATTAGAAAGCTCTTTTTTCCCCCGATTCCCTTTCTCTTTTATGGCTCTCTTCCATTTCATTGTTGTTGCAGGGTGGTGTATTCAAGTATTCCCTCCTTCTGCATAACACGTTCTTCATCTGCAAACAATAGAGGGCCCTTTCATTCTGGAATATGTCAGCTTTTCTAGATAGTCTTCTTGAAGTACCCCAGGCAATTCAAAGAGATTTAATCAAGCTCTCAGTAACTTACTTAATTTCCTGCTTATCCTGCAGATAGGCCATTCTTCCTAATAGAAATAGTTTTTTTTCACTTCCTTAGAGAACAAAATATTTCCAGTTGTCACTTGCTGTTCATGGCTGAATAATTAACTACCATCTCCAAGGGTAAAGTGCCTCCTATCCCTTTAGTGACCCAGCACATTCCCTTCAATGTAATATGCTTTTACATGAAACATTCCTGTGTATCTATTTACAATACCAAACAGATGTGATGGAAATTGTCGTGGGTTGGACACTGGCTAAAGGCCAGTGAATTCACAAAAAATCATTCATTCATTTTCATCTTCTATAGTTAAAAAGAGGAGGGGAAAGAACAATTTTTAAAAGTTCATGGGCTGAGATAAGGATTAGGAGAAAACACTTTAAGGGCAAAACAGGCTCAACACTTTAAGAAAGGATAAAGAAAAAAATCATTAACAGAATTCATAGAGGATAATGAGAACAAATATAAACCTTTAGAACACCTTCCCCTTCCACAGCCCTTCTTTCCTTCCCACTGATAGCGCAGGGAGACAAAACGTGGGATTTTTAGTCCATTTGCCCCTTCTTCAGTTCATTTAGGGAGAGGAGTCTCTTTTGCTGTGCCATGGGGTCCCTTCCCACAGGAAACAGTTCTTTGTCAAATTTTCCAACGTGCTTCTAATTTTCACGAGAGCAGTCCCGCCCAACCTGCTGCAACCTGAGACCCTCCCACGAGCAAAGCTGTCTTCCCACAACTGCTCTTCTCGTGGGCCATTAGTTCATGGAGTGTAATTTTTAAGGATGAGCTGTTCTACTACAAAAGTAAGGGTCCTTTTTCTTTATGTCTGGAAGCAAGGGTTCTCTGTCTCTGCTCAAGACTTTCACCAAATTGCATCTTCTCAGCATCCACAGTCTCCAGTGCGAGAACCTCTTTTCTCACGGGCTGCAGGTGAATTCTGCATCCCCCCATGCAATCATCAATTACAGGGACATAGTTTGTTGTAGTATAGTCCTCACCATGACTTGCAGAACAATCTCAGCTCCAATGCTCGGAGTTGGTAGTTTTGGGGTGGCAGTGGGCTTGGAATGATTCAGTTCCAGCATCCTTCCTTCAAGCATTTTGGAATGAACTTTGCCATTACAAGTAACTTAATTCCTTTTATCCAAAACCAAAAGTGATCAAGAATTACAAACTTGAATTACAAAATGCTCTCTATAAATGCTCAAGAGCTTAGTTTCATCCTAGAAATTGCAGCTGCCAGCAAGTGGCAGTTACCAAGCTGGAGTGCTCAGGGCCAGTGTTGACAAAGAAAGCAAAAGCTGCCAACCCAACAGAAAAGTGACACTGCTTTCCTGCTGGTTCCTCCTCTCCTGTATTGCTGAGACCTAGGTTTTTTAATGTCCTCAGTTCTCGATGGTAGGTTTGATGAAGTCCCACATGCTGGGAGCTAAAAGAGAGGTGACATAATGTAACTTTACCCTACAAGTGTCTGTAAGGGTAAGGACTCTTACCTTACTTCAGTGGTACAAAGCTATACCTTTGAAAATGCAATCTCTTGGGAGCACCAATGTTGTGTTCATCCTTGGATCTCTCCCTAAGCTTGCCTTTCTCTGTAATAGTCTGCATTGTATTTTCACTTCAGTTCCTTTTGTATGCAGTGTTTTAAAACAAGTGTATTCTGGGTTTTCAGATGGTAGGATTCTTGGTTTTGCAGGATGTCCCTGAATTCTCAGGTAATTGTACCAAATTTATTAATGTTGTTAACTTAAAACCAACTACTAGATGGATACATACATTCGTTTCACTTTTCAGTATGTGATTTTTCATTTTCGTAAATCAATCAACAGAATATGTTAGCAATTTCACATAGTAATAAACAGCTTAGAAATATGTTTTTTAATTACTAACTCATAGCAATATATGTAAAATACAGAAGAGCAAACATATTTTCAGTATTTGAGATGTCAGCATATTTTAAAGTATTGCTACCTCAAATCAGTGTGAATTGTCTTTTCTTTTAGCACTTGCTCCTCTTGCTCTTTTTTTTTCCTTTTTATCATTTACTTTAAGGCCATCCTATATGGAAAAAAAAATTAGAGAAAGCATTAAATAAATTCATAGTAAAACTTTATTAGGATACTGCAAAATGACACTTTATACTGCAAAAGTGGCCACTGACTTTGAATGTGAAAATAATGGATTTTCCTGTTGTATTTGGAGTAGAACACTTACATGCATAATAACTGCAACATTCAATGTAATTTCTTCTTAAAGGAAATATTTCATGATCATATGTCCCAGTCAAAGGGTCTGTTCCCCACAGCATAAGCAATAGCAGAGGTTTTGGAGGCACCATGCGGTGGCATTATATAAAAGAGGGATGCAAATAAGTGTGGCTTTTCTCTCCTTAGTTCATGACATGCCTACTTCCCTTTCTTGTGTCTGTGCTTTCAGCCCAGATTTCCCATTTCAACATGGAATATGCAGATGTGTGCAGAGAGCAGGGGCATGGCACACAGTTTCTGACAGTTTGTTTCCTTTGACTGCTTATTTCCATGTTCTTTTTTAGCATACTTGGATCGCATGAACAAATGACAGCTGAAATACAGCTGAAGGAGTCTGTTTTCTCTTTTTAAGAGCTTCAGACTTCAGACATTATTGTAACTTAGGCAAAAATCTTATACTGTGAACAAAAGCCAAACATTTGGAGGAGTATTCTCTAGCATGCACATGCTAGTCCCAATTTCAGGAGCAAGTATGAATTCCTAGTTCTTTTCCATTATGGGTTTAATCTCCCCCACGTCCATTTTTATCTCTTTATCATTTTTTACATAGATAAAAATACCTTTTACTAGCTAGCCAATATCTGTGAGGAAATCCTAACTTTGAGCTATAGTGAGTTTGATTTAAAACAGCATGGCTTTTAAACATTTTAATTAGGTTAAAGGGTCTGTACACTGATAATTTCTTCCTTACACCAGTCTGCACAAGGAGAAAGTAGTCAATAAGAAAAAAACACAGCACCACCTTCAAACAGATTTCATTTGATTTCTTGAAAATTCCAGAGAGGAAGGAGAGTGTTGTGTGTTTTTTCTGCATCTTGGAATAGTTGTTTCTTGAATTAGAAGTAGAAAAATTTTATTTCCAAGTAGAAAGGGACTGGAAAGCTCCTCATGTCTTTCTGTATCCTGTTTTGATAGCCTCATTAGTATGAATTATATTTTCAACACTGTTTATGTCTCTCAACCTCCAATGTATGCCTTCATTTAAAAAGATATCATTTAGAAAATAGAAATTTATAGAAAAATATATTGTAGAATATTTATAGAAAATATATTGTATTTGTGTTAGTAATATTCTTCTTGACAGCAAAGGCTGTTGTTTGCTGGTATTTCCTAATGATTAGGAGAGCTCCTCAATGACTTGGAAAATCAGTTCAATGAAGGAAGGCAGAAAACGTCTCAGTGACATCCTACATCGAGGCAATTGCCCTGATAGGGAGATCATCTCAATTAAAAATCTTAATTTTGCCTCGTTTGTCTCAAGGTCACCAAATAAAAAGTAGTTCACTGGAGTAGTATAATTGCCTAGATAAAGAATTTACCTTTATGAGTACACATTCCAAACTAGGGCTAATTTAATTAGCCAACCTTATGATCTCTGGGGATATCAGTGAGAGTGTGTTTCAGATGTCTGACACGTGGCGCATCTTGTCAGCCGAGGTTTTTCTTAATGTGCTCCTTCATCATATATTAAAAATTAAAGTATGTGTTCATAATACTCATGCACACACTTGTTCTGTAGCAGATCCACGTGCTGTGGAATGGTAGAAATCCCTACTCAAATTCATAAGACAGTAACCTTGTCCATGGCTCACCGGGGCTGTTAGACAAACCTCCAATGAAGAGGGACTCATACATGTTGCTTTACAGCTCTCCCTGAGCTCTCCAGAAACCCAGTGGTGTTCACTTAGGTGCAGAATATTCCTAGCTGTGTTCTCCTGCGTGCACCAAAGTGAAAATGCAGTGTTACAGCTGTGTCAGAGGAGGAGGCACTAAGCCATCTGCACCCTTCAGATAGGCTGTGCAACCCTGCGTGGGGGATATTATTACAAATAGTGCCGCTGTCCCCCATTTGCCAGGCAGCCAAAGTCATCTCAGCAGGAATCTTCATACTAACCTGATGTGGGCTGTCAAAGCCAGAGATTCAGAATGTATTTCATAAGAGAAGATACTTCTCAATAACTGTTTGCTAAGCACCCAAAAGAAATACACCAGACATGCCATTCTGAGAGACTCGGCGGTCTCTGTTCGCTGCCAGACATCGGGCTCACCACTGGATCCCCAAACAGAGCTGTGTCCCTCCCACCTCAGATTGTCATGGTCATGGAGATGCTGGAGCTAGGTACAGTTTGGTGAGTGTGATAACACAGCTTTTCAATCAGCCCCATCCTTCTGTGTGCTTTTCCCAGTATAGCATCTGGGAATGGCCAGCTTTGGGTGGTTTTTGTACAATTTCTTTGTACCTAACAGAGTAAACACTGTTCAGTCCACATCTGTGTAGAGGATCTTCTAGAAAGAGTCTTCTTGAAAACAATTTTGGTTTTAAGTAGATAAGCTAAATTAGATCAGATTTTTATTTGAGTGTCTCAGTGACACAAAATCATCACGTTTTTAGCCCTGAAATGAACTGGTTTACATTATTTCAGAATGATCCTGATAGCATCACTTCCTTACATCTTTCCCTAAGAGCAAGACTCTGAATGTTCTTGTGAATGTATTTTTTTTAATCAGAAATCCTCATGCTCTAAGTTACTATATCCATTGTGCTTTTGGTTTTGTCCCTAGCAAGTGCTTGGTTTAATACTTTTTGCTGAAGATTGGATTTCCAGCTTAAATGCATGAGAAATATCTTGACTCTTTAACACACTTCTTTTTAACATATGTTTATCAAGATGACAGTATAATAATATTCAATGTTATCGCAAATTTCTTCCAATTTTGAGAAAGGGCTTTTCTCTCTTCATAGCTTGTTTACATACATATAGGTGTTTGAAGGTACTCTAGCATGGTTCTTAAATGCCTTGCTTTTAAAATTTTCTTCTCCTTACATTAATTTTTTGTTTGGTTACAGTGGCTAATTTTTACATGTGATTTTTCTTTTAGTTGTTGTTTGTATTGCATATTGTTCTGGAAGGAATTAAAAGATCGCATGCCTGTCTGAAAGAAAACAACTGCTATATTGTGATTTGTTTTCTCTTCTGGCTAGTGGGACTGCAGTTAAAAAAGACATGTGTTATCTTAGATCACAAAAATACCCTCTGAAACCTCAATGAAATGCCATTCATAAGGAAGATTTTATTGCTGTTTAGAAAACACTTTTTTAGCCAGATCGTGTGGGTCCCTTGAGCAGAGAGTGGCTGCCTGTGTGTGATCTGTTCACAGGGCAGTTGGTTTGTGAGCTGGAGTTAAGGGTACAGAGAACAGCACCTTTGGGACTTCTTCCCACATTGTTAGGGCCAAATTCAGCTAAACCAGCGTGTTGCAGGGGGGAGGAATCCACACCAAAGCCTAATCAGCCATTTTATAATAAATGTCATTTTTGGCTTTGCATCTGTTTGCTCAATTAACAAAAGCAGGAAAAAAAATACAACAGAACAAACTTATTCGTTGAACTACTGAATGCTTTTATTAAGGTCCTTAAAGTATTAGTACTTTTCTTAACAAAGGAACACCCATACCACTGCTTTACCTGTTTATCTCAGAGTTCACCTAAGTTTGTATTTTTAATGTTCCTAGTGACAATAAAAACTAAAAGTTGCAAGGTTTTAAGGTTAAAGATTTCTTTTCTAGTTCAATGGCTGTCGGCTTTCAAAAATAGTTATCAAACATGACATATAACTAATTTGATATTTAATCTCTGAAGTCTGATTCAAAATTTTACACCAATTATGAAATTATGGTAATATATTCATTATTTTCATCACAGAACTTGCTTCCTAGGAAATAGGTGCTGAGAATTTAAATAGGTGGGAAGCTGCACATTAATTTTATTACTCTTTTTCTTAGCTACACATTAGCTGGACAAATAGGTGCAAAGGATTTTATCTACAAAACTGTAATTAGAGATTAATGAAAACATGAGGTGCTAGAGATGTTTACCAGAAATATTTAGAGTGTCTTGTGGTATTTGGCCCTGTTTGAAAGCTAACTATTGATTTGCTTGATTTGATATGGACTTGTTGCACTAAAACAAAGACATTGTTTAATCTCTGCTGATAATTGCTCAATTTTAGCCAGTTGGTTGGGGCAATTTTTTCTTTTTTTTTCTTTTTTTT
>VZRX01005872.1:87683-146317 GCA_013398075.1 Notiomystis cincta | reverse complement strand
TTTTTTTTTTTTTTTTGAGAATAACAGGACAGCAGTTGTATGCATCACCATTGTATGCAGCTGGGCTACTGTCTTGTGACTGGAGGGCACCCTGGTTAATTCTGGTGTTGTTTTTTTTAATTCCTTCATGAAATGTTCCATATGTTCCATGTAGCATTAGTAACTTGTGCCACGTTATTACATGCTAAACTTCATCTGTTGCTAATGAGTCAAGTGATGGATTTATTTTCTGAGCTGTTTCTAAATTATAGGAGGGTTTGGATAACATTTTTTGTATTGTATTGAGTTTCTAGATTCATACGAAGTGTGCTCCCCTATCTCTTGTCTTCTCATCAGCTGTTTCTGGAAGAAAGTCTTTGTGTTGTTTTAGCTACAGGGAGAGATGTGCTGGTTGCATCAGGAAATATGCATTGGTATCATGCAAATAATTTTTACCACTGAAGAAAGACAGTGATCAGTGTAAAGTAGTGATCTGCTTGAAGTCTTTACTTTAACACCTCTTGATTCAGACACCGTTGGGCTTCTGTTCCTTAAATTTGGGATAAGCTAGTTTCCCACAGCCTTCATCCCTTGCCTCCTCCAGTGCTGACCTGAACACATGCTTTGTTTTTAGAAATCAAAGTTTCCTAGACTCAGGAAATGAAGTCCACCCCCCATCTCTTAAAGCCACCATGGGACGATTTGACTCACATGCAGCAGCCCAGTTAAATTTTCAGAGTCTGTTAATATTTTCATTGGCATTCCTTACCTTGTCATATAAGTGGTGCAGAACAGCAAGGAACAGTGTAACAAAATGATGCAAGGTTCTGGGAGAAGCTGGAAGGCAGAAGAGGGAGCTGAGTGCTGGGCAGCTGAACAAGAACAGTTTAAGTGTGGTGATTGGTCTTTTAGCTTGGATGCAATGTGCAACAGAGGTGGCAATGTTAAACCAAATTTGGGAAGCACAGTGAATGATTGTTTCTTTTAGTTAGTAATTCAATGCACCATTTTTGATCCTTTTCTAATGTTGAAGGGCAGTGACAAACTAGTTGAGAAGCTGGAACTGCTACGTACAGCCAAAGCTGAGGAAAAGGCCCAGATAACAATTAGAGTTCTTAAAAAATTCCCAACCCAGCCATATGAAATTCCATGTTGATCTTCAGCACTGTGTAATTCCCCTGATCCTCATTTTTGAATGTGTAAGATGAAGAACTTTGTTCAGCCCTTGGCAACTTTCCTCTGACTGTCAATCACACTCCCAGTTGTGGCGATGGGGCTGTGTGATGTGGTTGGTCCTGTTTCCTTCATTGCTTATTTATCTTCCTTTCATCACTTGCTTTTTCTTGAGGCTAAGCAATTGGGCTTTCCAAACACTGCCATTATTTTCCATGATTTGGTGACTAGCCCTAACTAAGGTGAATTGAGTTTTGAGCCAAATCCAAACCTTTCAAGACAAGTTTTTTTCTTATTTTCAAAACGAAGTAGCATTTTTGGGAAGAGATTTTCCTTGGTGTCCTTCTGCTGTATGCCCCAGAATGTAACTATTTTTCTTTGTGTACCAAAACTACAAAAACCCCAGCAAAACAAAACAAGAAAACCCAAACAACTCAGCTATGTCCCTCTATTCCTGATCTTTTAAATTCAGAGGTTGTGGTTAAGGACCTGGCCAGCTAAAATATTTTATGGGGACAGACCTTAAAAACGAAGAAGTGACAAAGGAAATTTTGTGGTAAATGCCGTAAATTGGAGACTTCTCTGTGTGGCTTAGGAGTACAAAGTGCTTGAGATCTTAGGCAATGACACCACCTTCCTCCAGGAGGGCAGTGGAGAGTGGGTGCTGATCTGTCTCTGGAGACCGTGATGAGACACGAGGGAAAGGGAGTTGAAGTAGCATCATTTCAAACAAGGAAGTTCAGGCTGGACCTTAGGAAGAGTCTTCTCACCATGAGGGCACTGGAACAGAGGCTGGTCACAGCTCTGAGCCTGACAGAGTTCCAGGCATGTCTGGACAATGCTGTCAGTCATATGGTTTAGTTTTAGGTACTCCTGCAACAAGCAGGGAGTTGGACTCGATGAACCTAATGGGTCCCTGCCAACTTGAAATATTCTATAATTCTACACTGTACATTGTAGAACCTAATATTTCATAATACAAGGTACTTTGGCAATTCAAAACTAAATAACATTTTAGGTCGTTGCATCCAGTTTTCAGGGCAGGCTTTTTCAATAATATTGACTATTTTATCAGTTTAACTCATGTTAAGCAGCAAAATGTTCTTTAGAGCATCTGAAGTTCATCTGTCCATTAGGATTAGTGGCTGCAGCAACAGTGGAGCGTCCTGTGGGTGGTGGTAATGCTACAGCAATGAAGGCTCGAGCTCAGCAATCCTTCTGACATGGCTGACAGACACACAGAAATATTTCTGAGTGCCTAGGTCAGATGAGTAAAACAGGCTGCTTCTGTAGCAGAGTACCAGAGCTGCATGTTTGTTCCTAGTGTGTGATTCACTGGGTGAAATACAGCTTGTGTGTGTACACATTATGCAGCAGGGAAGCTTTTGTGGTGGTTCTAAAGCATTCTAAATGTTTGCTTAACCTGGATTGTTCTAAAAACACTGCTGTGTGTTAGCCACGTAAATGTGAAGGAAAAGTATGGTAAAATATAATACTAAAATTCAAATTTACTTACTCATATTTTCAGTTAACATTTTATCAACTTCTATTTCACAAGAATAACATCTGAAATTATGTCAGAAAAGATAACCAGATGCAGGTAATAGCTTACATTACAGTAATGTGTAGCATGGAAATCCATATGAGGAGAGAATTAGCAGCTGTATGTGTGCTGATGTGCATTACAGTGAAAGATAATGAGATTAGTGTCAAAATGAAAAAAGTATTGATGTTAGTACAGAAAAAAATAATTTCATAAACGCCTCAGTAAATAAAAGGGCATATGTAGCAATTGGTCATCTTAGGGAGGGAAAATCTTCCCAAGCACTGATAGGGTAACACAGTGACTTGCCACTTTTCAGGAATGCCTCATGGTCCACTGGTCTTCCTTATATTTGTCTCCCTGGTTTGAAATAATTTTAAACTGTGAAATCTTCTCATTTGAAGTTTTTTATTGCTTATTGTGATTGTTTGACTTTATTCCCCACAGTGTTTGGCTGTATTTCATCACTGGAAATTCAAGAATTTCATAGAGAAGTGGAAAGATGTGGCTTTTTTCAAGTGGTGCAGCTTTGTTTCATTAAAGAAAGAGTAAAGCCATAGATATGAACAGTTGGCTTCAGTCTCCTGATTAGGAAATCTTTCATCAGGTGCATGGCTTAAATTGGACACCCAAAATCAAAGGATGTGAAATGATTTATTCTGAAAATCTTGGCCTGTCTTTAGTTGAAAGATTTTGGGGTTTATATTTTTAAATCAGAAGCCTGAATTTGAGTCTACTTCCTTTTGTGTAATATATTCCACTCTAACAGTACTTGGCGTGACATACTGTGAAATGGAGAAAACCTTGAAGTAGTGGATAAGGGTTTTCACTTTTGAGTGCAAAATATTTTAGGACCTGCACATCAAAAAAAGATAGTTATCTTGAAATTGCTATTAAAAATGCAAAAGAAATTTTTATTTCCAAAATGAGTGGGGTTCTTCACTGTAATTCAACATAAACATTCTCATTAGATTTTTCTATATATGACTATAACATTTTTTATTATTTTATTTGAGGTGACTCTGAGAATAAACATCTTGTGAGATGAGGTGCTTTTGCTTTTGTAAGTTTTGTTGTTGTTTCTGTTGGTTCCAGTTGATATTTTCTGTAAAGCTTTATCTCATTGAACGTGACATGGCTCTCCAGCTTTAATTAGAATTGCCAGAATTCTTTCTCTTTTTGTAGTCCTGTTTTGCAAAGGTGTTTCTGTAGAAATGCATATTTATGGTAATATTTAATGCACTGTATCTCTCAGAAGTTCATTAGTTCTTTATTTTATGATGAGAATCCCACGTGTACATTACAAATAAATCTTTGCTCAGTTGCTGTACATGCAAACAGTAGTGCTTTCTAGAAACAGTCATAAACCTTTAAGCTCCTGCCATCATTGTACATGAATCTTTCTTTTTTTACTCTCTTTAATCTTGTTCAGGTGTTCTCAGTTTTAATAAAAATTCTTTTCTTTAGAACTTTACTGTCCCTTTGATAGGTATATGTGCTCTCTCTAAGTGCAATTGCATTCAAAAGGGTTAAAAGAACATTAAGCTTACAAAATGAAGCTCTCAGACTGAGGGAGTTGAAGAGCTTTCTTTCTTTCTTTCTGTTTCTTTCTTCCTAATTAGCTTCCCAGTGCAGATATATTATGAAAAATTTTCCTCTTGACTGTCTCCTCATAAAATGTACCAGTTGCAGCATGCTCACTTAAGACACATACTTTGTGTTTTTTACTTTATTGTTCCAGTTCAGTATGTGGTCCAGTTCTTCACATTGTTCAGCGGTGGTGTGAAGATGAAATTGTTCTATAACAATCATCAATAGTATTGCAGTGTTTAAAATAGCAGCAAAACTCTCTTACTGAGCAGTGAATGGCCTGGTGCCTATTAAGCAAGCTTTTGAGGTCTCTTGATATTAAAAATATGAGTACGTATTTAAATATTTTTAAAGATTGTTTGCATATATAAAAAGATGTTTCTCTGACTGGCTCTGAAAACTGAAAGTTATCTGGCAGAGAAGGAAGAGCATTCTTTACAGAACCACAGTATGGAGTCTTCAGAGTTTCACAGAACTTCCATGGTGCAAGCATTAAAGGGCTGTGCACTTGTACATGCTGAAACTTTTACGTGATTATTTACAGAGGTATTGTAAAAGGGAGAATTTTCATTGGGTGCCACGGGCATTGAGATGAGCTGAAATATGTTTTCATGTATCAAATGACTCCAAGCCTTTTTGGGTTTAGAGATCTGGAGTTTCATGTCACCTTCTAAGATTTATGTAATTAAACAGTTGGGGAAATTTTAGTTAATGCCACAGACACCTGTATCATTTCAGAGGTTTATGGCCCAACTTCTGTTCTTTTTGACATCAAAGATCTGGAGGGACAGTTGTATCTCGCACATGATTTGAATCCAGGTTGAATGGAGCTTTGAGCACCCTGCTCTAGTAGAAGGTTTTGTGGAGATTGATCTCAGTATTACAGGCTCTAGGTAATTTCCAGACTTACCTTTTAACTTTAGTAAAGCTTGTCTTTGTCTCAAAATGTCTACCTAATATATTAGGATGTCATTAATTTTGCTTCAGACATGAGAAGGGGGATGTCAGTAGTACATATCCTTTCAATTACTCCTTTCTTTGCAACATACTTTGTTTGAGAACATTTTGGACCATGCAGGAGATTATCTATTTCTGACATCTTTTGATGGCTTTATTGATTTCGTTATCCCTGATCTAACTAGTAGGTTATAGCAATAAAGATCAGTTTCCCAATATGTGAATCTAGCTTTACAGATCTATAATAAAATACTTAACTCTTCTTATTTTAATGTAAGTGTTGAGTAAAAATTCTCATATGGAATTGAATGTGTTAGGCTGACAAATTTTCATTTTCTGCATTGACTTAGCTGTACTTTCTGTGTTTATTTTATTGGACAGATAGAACCATGTATTGTACAAGCTGAGTTGTGCCAACATAATATTTCCAATAAGTTGTTTAATCACTGAGCAAGTCTGCTTTCAAACTGGGCAATGTGCCCACTGCCAGTGTGCAGCACTGGGTTAGAATAACTCAACAATTATCCTGGTTGTGTTTAAAAAGCATCCTGACTCAAATCTGCTGTAACTCTTGGACAGGGTAGTTAAGTATGCCAGTAATGTTTTAACATCATCAGAAAAGGACTTGCCTTTTTTATTGGTCTCCAGAGGCCATCAGCACTTTTTCACCCTAATAGTTTGTTTTAGCACCAAAGAAAATTTGCTGTCTTCACAATTTTCCCAGCCTCAGCTGGATCACACTGGAAAAAGCAGAGCTCAGAGCTGAACCTATGTATTTTTGGAGGAACTCAAAACACTGACTGGTCATATGCTACATAATTTGAACATAAATATATCACAAAGAAATATGTCCTTGATCATACTTTTGTTATGAGTTCTGAAGAAAATATTAAAGAAGCATTGTTTGTGATCTGTTCTAAAAGTATTTCTGAAATACAAAAGAAACATTCTTCCCTGTCTGTGTGGATAACATACCAGATCTAAAGCTGGTATATCATTCTGTTTTCTAAACAGTAAATTAAAGAGCCGTCTTTACTACTTGCATGATGTTTTGGGGAAATCTTGCAACCAAAGAATCTTTTATTCCAAAATCCAAACTCCAGATATAATTATGGAGAAAAGGGCTGAGGAAGCAAAGCTAGCCTGTTTTGTTTTGATTGGACTAAAAGTTTAGACTTAAGTTCTCTGTGGTCAGGAGGCTGAGATTAAAGGGTCTGTAATTAGATTCAATACTTTATGTGTCTTAATGGCCTGAAAGGCCAAACCCTGTCTGCAGGCAATGGCAGCGGCCAGGATCATCAAAAATAGCCCATAGATACAAGTGAAAATGAAATTATGTGTACTTTCTGAAATAGTTGGTTCTTACTTGTTGTATCTTGTTTGTGTAAAAGGAAAGGATTGGAAATCCCTCAAAACATTAAAAAACCAGGTAGATCTTGAGGCTGAAAAGAAATGGTTTTATTTCTGGAAACTGATTGCCTAGTTCTTGTAGGTAGTCTTCTATATTCAAAGCATGTTTCAGTAGTTTTTCCTTTCACTCCTCCTGTTTTCCTCTCATTAGAGACAGTGGTACTCAAAGCAAAATAGGTTATTAGCTGTCTGTAGTTTTATATGTATGTGTGTGTGAACAGAGAAGAGTTTTCTTCCCCAAAGTCAGAAGAGCAGGTGCATCTTGTGATTAATCGTTCATACCAAATAACGCTTTTGTTTCAGAAATTTCCTAGCCTGAGTTAATAGTAGTGAGCCAAATGAAGCCTTCTCGTGGCTGAGTTAACAGTTGAGGGTAATGCTTGAGGACGAGCTGCTGCTGGTGACCTTCTGCAGAGGAGGTGGTGGCACTTGCTGGTTCCACTGTGCCCTGGCCGTGCCCAGTGCCCGGGCTGGTGGCAGCGGCTCCGCACCCCGCTCTGAGTGCTCTTCTCTCTTGCAGGCAAGTTAAGGATCAAAATAAGAAACTAGCAAATCTGAAGCACAAAGAACAAGTGGAGAAAAAGAAGAGTGCACAGATGCTAGAGGAGGCCAGGAGACGAGAGGATAACCTTAATGACAGCTCCCAACAGCTTCAGGTAACGTGGGAATTGAATTAATGCACTTTGGACAATCAGGCAGGTTTAGCTGCCTGGCTCTCTGCTCTACCTCCTGATCTGCTTTCATAGCTGTTACCTAACAACTTTGTTACTGATTGTTTATAAGGACGCTTCTATCCTACAGCACTTCAAGGAAAGCAGCCTCTCTCAATTGCCTTCATATCTTACTCAATTTTTTTAAGAGGAAAAAATACTTTTAACTGTCAGCTTGGTTATGAAGTGCATCGTTGAAATAATTATATCAATTCTGTATTGAGATTGGTGTGACATTTCTTTCTTTGCTCTTCTAACAGCCTTTTTCTTTAGCTGTTCTGTGTATTTTCCCAGCTGGCTTTACCTTATACTGATGTCTTTTCTTCAGTAAATGAAAGATAACCAAGTAAGTATTCTTAGAGAAAGCTGGAATTGTTGTGGGGTAACTGGAGCACCATGTTTTCTATGTGTAGTCATCCTCGTTTACTGTACCTCATGAATTCTTGGTGTGCTTGCTAGTCAGTTGGCTTTATTTCTGAAATGATCACGCTGCTGCCCCACAGAGTTATCTGGTTACCTCAAATCTGCCCAGGCATAAGAAAGTCACTGGTATAAAAGCAAGTCAAATATTTCTCAGTGTGCTGTGTGTTGAAATTAGCTGCAGGAGGTTTATCAAAAGGTAAGTTTGCAATTGCCATCATAAAAATACGCTGTGAAGTAAAGCAAAGATACCATGATGCTAAATGTGAGATAACAGATATTTTGACTGTGTTTTCTTTAATTTACAAAAATAACTTTCTTTTTTGTGAATGAAAATAAACATGGAAACTGTACCCTACCCTGTAGTCTTCCATTTTGTAAATCTTTAAAGAGCAAACCTTCTTTTTACCAGCTACATATCTTAATACATCTACAGTGAAGACACAGAATACATTCTAAGGGTTCTCTAGTAAAGATAAATTCTCTCCTTAATCCAAAAAGGTACTCCTTTACTTTGTTCTGTGGGATGCTGGAGGGGGTGTTTTTCAGCTAAAACTTTGAAACAGCCACAGAAATGTGAATTCCGTGTGGAATACTCTCAGATCCATCAACTCCAGTTCTGTATGTACAGGGCAATGAAATAGTTAAGTTCCAGGTGTATGAAAATGATTTCATAACTGGAGACCTTTATAGAAGGTGGGAATGTGGGATTTCTACTTCTGCTAATGGGTTTTGTGGCTGTAATGCTATGACAATTCACAAGGCTCTCGTTATGTGGCAGCTAAGTTTAAATAACACAATCCTCCTGGTATTAATGAAATGTCTTTAAAAATTCCTAAAACTACTACAATATTTGGTTAGATTGCTAATCTGCATTTGAGTAAATCTATATTTCAAGTTTGAAAAGACAGCTGGTGCTTGACATTTGCCTTGCAATTACATGGATGGTGTATTTATTGAATGACACCATTCCATCAGACCATCATCTTGGTTTTAAGTAACATTTCCAGATTTTAAGAGGGAGGGCTTCCTTTTCTGGCTTTCCCCAGCTATTCTTTCCCTTTTTATTTTTCTGTCTTCTTCATATATGTAGCACACTAAAAAAAGCCTGAACTTTGTTTTCTCTCAGCTTCTATTTGCACATTGAAACCACTATTTGTTTATTTATTTATTTATTTATTTATTTATTTATTTTTTAAGAATCAGTAAATTATGCAAAATGTTTGTACTACATAGCATTGAACATAGAGTGATATTTCAGTTACTGAGAACTTTAAGTCCTGTTAAAACTATTTAACACCAATTTCTGGTACATCAAGGAGATAGTACAGTTTTGGTGGTAGCAGTGAGGCAGCTTTTGCTCAGAAATTAGGTGGAGAAAATTGGTGCTGCTTTATATCAGAGTTCTTTAAGAATGTATAGCTGCCCTTGCAGTTTATAATCCAATTCTTTGCTTATAAAATGTTTTAAGCAGTTGAAAGATCACAAATATAAAATTACAAATAGCATGAATATCTCTACCTTTTTCCATTCAAGTTTTCCAACTAGAGAGCTCTATACAGCAGTATGTGCTTTTTTGCACTTTGCTTATGTTGGGTTTTATTCTGCAGTGGTGTCTGTGCATTCTATGCAATTAAATGCAAGTTTTTCTGACATTAAAAATAGACATTATTAAATGCATGAAATCATTTAAGATTGAAATGTGCAAGTTATCATGGTATTAATGGTACTTGATTTTCCCTAGAATTGATTTTCCTGCTTTTGTGAGCATAATTGTCCTGTTTGGGTGGGCTGGATTTTAGAGAGCCTTTCTCCATATTCAGCACAAGGCTGAAGGGAATGCTTTCATTTACAGATGAAAAAGGTCTGTATGCTCTAATGAAAATATCAGGCTAAGGTAAAATATGGAGTGTTTAATGACAAGTGACAGGTTCAATAAAAGCTCTTTCCTTTAGAAGAGCCCTCTGCTTATAGCCTCCCTCTCTCAAGGACTGCAACATTTTGGTTTCCTGGAAGTAAAATTTACCCAGGACCACATTTCAATTTGTTAGCTGTGGAGACCTGTCTTCTTTCTAGATTCTTAAAGGGCACTGCCTTGTAATTGANTACAGTGAAGACACAGAATACATTCTAAGGGTTCTCTAGTAAAGATAAATTCTCTCCTTAATCCAAAAAGGTACTCCTTTACTTTGTTCTGTGGGATGCTGGAGGGGGTGTTTTTCAGCTAAAACTTTGAAACAGCCACAGAAATGTGAATTCCGTGTGGAATACTCTCAGATCCATCAACTCCAGTTCTGTATGTACAGGGCAATGAAATAGTTAAGTTCCAGGTGTATGAAAATGATTTCATAACTGGAGACCTTTATAGAAGGTGGGAATGTGGGATTTCTACTTCTGCTAATGGGTTTTGTGGCTGTAATGCTATGACAATTCACAAGGCTCTCGTTATGTGGCAGCTAAGTTTAAATAACACAATCCTCCTGGTATTAATGAAATGTCTTTAAAAATTCCTAAAACTACTACAATATTTGGTTAGATTGCTAATCTGCATTTGAGTAAATCTATATTTCAAGTTTGAAAAGACAGCTGGTGCTTGACATTTGCCTTGCAATTACATGGATGGTGTATTTATTGAATGACACCATTCCATCAGACCATCATCTTGGTTTTAAGTAACATTTCCAGATTTTAAAAGGGAGGGCTTCCTTTTCTGGCTTTCCCCAGCTATTCTTTCCCTTTTTATTTTTCTGTCTTCTTCATATATGTAGTACACTAAAAAAAGCCTGAACTTTGTTTTCTCTCAGCTTCTATTTGNTTCCAACTAGAGAGCTCTATACAGCAGTATGTGCTTTTTTGCACTTTGCTTATGTTGGGTTTTATTCTGCAGTGGTGTCTGTGCATTCTATGCAATTAAATGCAAGTTTTTCTGACATTAAAAATAGACATTATTAAATGCATGAAATCATTTAAGATTGAAATGTGCAAGTTATCATGGTATTAATGGTACTTGATTTTCCCTAGAATTGATTTTCCTGCTTTTGTGAGCATAATTGTCCTGTTTGGGTGGGCTGGATTTTAGAGAGCCTTTCTCCATATTCAGCACAAGGCTGAAGGGAATGCTTTCATTTACAGATGAAAAAGGTCTGTATGCTCTAATGAAAATATCAGGCTAAGGTAAAATATGGAGTGTTTAATGACAAGTGACAGGTTCAATAAAAGCTCTTTCCTTTAGAAGAGCCCTCTGCTTATAGCCTCCCTCTCTCAAGGACTGCAACATTTTGGTTTCCTGGAAGTAAAATTTACCCAGGACCACATTTCAATTTGTTAGCTGTGGAGACCTGTCTTCTTTCTAGATTCTTAAAGGGCACTGCCTTGTAATTGATTAAAAAAAAATTAAACCTGAGAGGACTGTAGATATTTAACGTTTTTTTTTTATGCAACCATTGTTGGCTTTGGGATCAGGACACACAAGCACCAATTTCAGATAATTTTGGTCTTGGTGGTTTTGGCTGGAATTAATAATAAGACATTATGAAATGCTTAAAAATATATGATCTGCATGTTCTTTGGTTGACCGTCTGCAATCCAGTCAAATAAACATGCTCCCGAGCACACAGTGCCCTCCTCTCCTCTCTGTGCCTAACAGGCCTGTGGTTTCTTTCTTCCTGAGTCCAGTAACAAAATGTTCGTTTATTCACAGAGCTCTGATGATGGAAATTTGGTATTTTGGGGAGTGGGGGAAGAATGAAAACTATAATGTCTCAATTCTAGTGAGATGGATAAATGGCTTTCCAAATTCGTCTTTTCCTCCTGGGTTCCCTTAAACCACAACCCTCCAGAGATCTGAGAGGTTGACGAGTGTCTGCTCTATAAGGAGGATAAAAAAAACAAACAAACTGTTGGGCTGGAGTAGAAAATTTTTGCTTGAAATAACTGAAGTTTGGCTATTGTGAAAAATAATTGATATGCTGTTTAGTCCTAGAAAGGTAATATTTACCGAAATTTCATTATATTTGAATGGATACCTCAAGCTGACTTCTGAAAGGAAGTATGCATATTTTCCTTTCTATCACTCTAGCATCTCCTGGAGTTTTCCCAGAATTTTCAGCATATCCATGGTGTGGATTTGGGTACTATTGAATCCATGTTGCAGCAGGTACCTATCGATCTCTAATTGCTGCTGCCAAACTATATGTCCACATGATGTGTAAGATACATTTGAGTGCTTTAATGAGCAACTGTAGAAAGCAAGTAAAGTTACTAGTTCTTTTTTTCCACCCCCAAGTTTAGATAATTTAATCTATACTCCTAATCCATGAATTGTAGATGCAAGTACATGCTGTTTGTTTTTTGTGATAGGATATTTCTTTTATCATATTGAAAAAAAAAAACCCATCCTCCCCGTGGAAAGAGCTCTATTTTTAATCTAAACAAATATGCAACTTTATGTTCAGTAATGTTTTTACTGTGATCCAGGCAAAGCTCGATGAAATGGATAGATAGGCAAATACCTTTTTATCAAATGGACCTTCTAAATTCTTTAAATACCAGCCACAATGCCCCAAGGCTGCCAAGTGTTTAGGAGGCATTTGGACAATGCCCTGAACAACATGCTTTAACTTTTGTTAGCCCTGAGTTGGCCAGGAGGTTGGACTGGGTGGTTGCTGCAGGTCCCTTCCAGCTGAAATAGTCTGTTCTGGTTGACTCTTTGTTATGAAGTGCCACAGCACATGCACACAGTCAGTGTCAACATGCGAAAACCTGAAAACCCAGGTGGAGCCCAGGACATGTGGTCTTAAATCACTGAAGAAGCTCCTCTTGATATGCTATGATTGGATCTTGAAGGTGGGGTGGATGGATGAAGCCTTTTCATCACATCTCTTGACAGTAATCCTATGCCATAATAAAAATTAGGTCGTGTTCTCTTTTGGCTATTAGTAAAGCAAGATTATTCTTTCCTAATTAATCTCCAGACTTGCTTTTGGACAGTGAATGCAAAACTTCTGAAGAAATGATTAAAGTAAATCTTTCCAAGCTTAAAGTTCAAGATCTTATCAATAGCTTTCCAGACATCATCAGATTTGAAGCAAATTGGTTATGCTCGTTAAATATGTTAGGTGTTTTCCTGGGATAAGAGACTTTCAAGTGCGGAATTCCTGGCTGATTTCTCTTCCATAGTGCTTCCATATCAGAGTCCAGCCTTGCCTCCTAGATGAGTGGAGTATACAACCCAGGAAACCGTCAGCTGCTTGGTTTCAGCCTGGCAGAAAAATACTCTTTAAAGCCACCTTGCATCTGCAGGATTTGTTCCAGAGAACAGTCCGACATATCAAACGTGTATCTGCTCACTGAACTCAGATGCACCTTTGGGAATTACTCAGATCAAAATGTTCTGTTTCTCCCTCTTCCTCTCCCAGTCCTTTTTAGACATTAATTACATCATGGAGAGGTTTTGGCCTCCCTGTCCCTGGACAGTTCTGTGCTGCCCAGCCTTGGAGCTGTTCGTATTCCTTGGGCCTGACCGGGTGCTGGCAGCACTTACGCAAGCAGCTGTAATTTTACTTAAGGCTACATTCAGTTCTAGGTCATCCTCATCCTGTCCTCCAGGACAGAGCTTATGGCATCACTCACTGAAAGGAGGATACCAATTCACTTTGCAATTCATTTTCCAAGAATTTTTTTACTTTCTGAAAGGATGAGCTTTTCTTGTCAGTTACTGGATAGGATGAAACTTAATACTCTTACACGTTCACAGTAATTAAGCTAAATGTGGCTCTGAGGTAATGCGAATCAGTGTTTTACTCTCTGCCTCTCAGTGTTATGTGGGACTTTTGTTAGTGAAAATGCAGCAAGTATGACTAAATGCAGGCTCTAAACAACAATCATAAGTCATAAAAATCTAACTGGAATGATTGTATGCAAATTTTTCCTCCTATTTTATTTTGGGCGGTGGTAGCGAATAGGCAGTTTTGGGATCAGCTTACCCTCCAGCTCTTTCTCTTAGAGATTCTGTGACAGCTGGCTATGCATTACAAAACAGGATATACATATGCAGTAGAAACATCAGTGTGCTTCATAATCATTAGTGATGTAATATTCCAGCAGGAATTTTCGTTTCCATCAGCTTGTACAATACGTTACAGAAAATACAGTGTTCCACAAACTTTTCATTCTGTATGTATTTGGAGAGTTGTGATTTTCAGCTCAGTGTGTTGCAGTTAGTGTAGATACAGGCACATATTTAACTCTGGCAGATACTTTGAGAAAAGCTATCTCTTGTTCTGATCATACCTTAGCCCTCTGTCAGGAGAGCTTTTTCTTATCTTTCCTGGATGTCTCAAAGAAGGTCCAAAAAGGATGAACTTTTAGATACACTTATTGTCACTGAGAGCAAGGGTTTCTTGAGGGGAGATGAGGAGGAATTAATTTGAATTGTAGCCCTTTTTTGGGAATTAAAAAATCATCATTAAGCCTTCGTAATACATTTATTTTATGGCATAGATAATGCATGAATGATGAATAGACAGCCTCACTTCATACTTCGTTAAATATATGGGAAATAATATAGTAATTATAGACAAGATTCAGTTACTCTTCATTTGTAATGAACTGAACTGAACTGAACTTTCTTCTAACTGAAGAAAGACTAGACATTTTCACAGTGTTACTGCCTTAATCATTTTTATCATTAAGCAACACAGAATGTTTTGGTGTTTTACAAAAAAGGTTTCTCCTCTTTTTTGTATTGAAATGATGAACTACAATGTGGATTTCAATGAATATTTACTAACAGATTGCCAGAAAATAAGCTCAGCAAGGTAACAAAAGCATCTTGATAAACAAAAAGCCCCGCAGCATCTGCTCAGGTGAAGTCCTATTCCTAGAGGGATCAGTCCTTTTTATCTCTTATGCTTTTACTTGTGTGCCTGGTGGACTTGGCAAGACAGTAATTCTCCATTTACTTAAAGGAAGCTCATCAAGACAAGCTTTCATGCACATTAAAACTTTGGAGTATTTACCTGGGTCTGTTCTAATACTAGTTTCCAAGTTTTCCTTATAGAAATCTGATAACTATTTCTTCAAACAGCTGCATACAAAGTACCTGATAGTAGGGGTGACTATTAAAAAAGTGTGAATTTACCTCTCTGATTTCTTAGTTTTCTTGGATTCATTAGGTTTTGGTGCATTAACATTCTTACAGTGTGAGCTGTCATCATGAGCAAACTGTGGGGACAGTCCTATCTCCAGTTTTATCAAAGCCATTTTTCTGATGAATATTTGCAAGGTCTGACAAACTTTATTTTTGTTCATGCATGAAATGTTGCATGCTGAAGCAAAAAATATACACTTCTGAACATCTAAAATTATTTGTCTCAGAAACAGATTTTTCTGAAATTGATTGTAAAAAGAAGATGCAGCTTTTTTCTTTGTCTAAAATAGAGTATCAGAATAAATACATGACCTTGTTCTTAATTTGATAGGGCAGTTCTTACAGAGACAAAATCTGTACATAATCAATGTTTTATGACATTAAATGCATTGTTAAGAATTACCTTCTCTTGTGTCTGAGCAGGAGAGTGCTCCATTCGGAATAGTTGTTGCCATAACATTTACAGAAAGTGAGCTTGAAGGGCCCTGGCAGTTGAAATGGAGAAGCATTTCCCTGGATAGACACTTAGCCATCTGCTCTATCAGTTTTCACTTTATGGTTTGGTTTAGTTTACCATACATTCATTATGTTCAGGTTAGATGAATTCACTGCTTTCACATCTTTAAAAAAGATGAACCATTTGACTTTGTCTTCTTATATAAAGTAAAAATGCTCTACAGTTTTGAACAGACAGCTGGAAAAATTTCGTGGAAGTCACTATTTAAATGAGTGTTAGGCAGTCTCCCAGTTATCCCAGTATTTCCCTTAACTGCAAATTGAGATTTGTAGTGAGAGAAAGCCATTATATGGCCTGAGAGTTTTTAATAGAGGAAAGAAGACTCCCTACATCCTAACATTTTTCTCTGATCCATCAGGATATTATTCCCCAGACACACTTTCACCCAGTCTTTTCTGCAGAAACATTATGTGTCAGTGGAAGATGAAACCAGCTATTTGTTCTCTTGCCTGTTTGCCAAAGGGAAGGCTTGGTACTCTTCATGATATGCCAGAAACTAAGTACAGTGAGGCCTGGACAGTTGAATGTGTGCCAACAGCCTTAAACCACTGGATGTTTTTTGCATAGGCTTTTTTTCCCTAAGATTAGTATCTGAGTTCAGACTACTTTCCTAAAAGCTGTCAGAGAGATTAATGTATCTGTTGACAACATGGTGTGATTCCTGTGAGGAGGTCTCTCCTGAGAGCAGAAAACACTGAGGGCCAGATTTAAGCAAAACAATAGGAGCACATTGAAGGGGAAGAACAGCTTTCTTTTCATTTTGGTGTCTTATTTCATGAGCCTGAGAAATGGTAATAAATTTGCATTTTTTCCTTCTTCTCCATTTTTTTTTCTCTCTCTCTCACAAGCTGTTTTTTTTTTTTACTTGCTGTGTTGAAAGTGGTTTCTAAGTCATCTCTCCCCAAGAATAAAAATGCCCAATTGCCATGGCTCATTGCACAGTCTCATTGTTTAATAAGATTGCTATTCTGTTTTATTCTTCTTTTGCACAATAGAAAAAGAAATGGAGATGGGGTGATGATGGGGACCTCAGACAGAATTCAGAACTTATTTTTAAAAAATAATACACGTGGATTTTTATTTTTTTTTTAGTTCTATACTGTGGGAACAAATGCTTAAGCATTTCCTTAAAAATATTTCCTCTAATTAATTTCAAATAGCAGTAAACCTAATTAATTTCATTCTAGATCAGTATTATTCTTTAATCTTGCTGGCTAAACTAATGTTACCCTTAAACTACCTTTTTTTCTACATAGAAATCAGTTTATTCTGTCTTTAATTAGCCCTTTTCCTATTAAATTTTTGTCTTCATCTAAAATTTACACATTGTTAGGATATACCAGAACAAGTACTTTTACTGTGATGTGCAGATATTAACTGGAGCTGAGACTTAGGCTGCAAATTGTGTTCAGAACTGACAGAAGGCTGTAACATACTAAAAGTCAGCACCAGTCCCTTCATCTCCTTAATCTGGTTTGGTAAGCACTCAGATCTCAATGCAGGCATGGGGAAAACTTAACTCTCTTGGTATCACTTAGTCTGTTACTCAGGGTTAGAGAAGGATGGTATTAACATTCTCAAAGATGTCTGCAGTCAGTTAAAATACATCAACTAATTCACTTTAGAATATTATGTTGGTTTTATTGCTTGTGTTTGAATTCTTCCTAAGTTTTGATATTGTTGGGTTCAGATGATTTTCCAAAGCAGGGCATGGAGAGCAGAGAAATAAAAGCTGAAGGAACAGTGTCCCAACAACAGGTGTCCATGTCCTTCTAGAGCACAGCTCGCTTCTCCTTGCCAGTCATCCCCTGTGTACTTTCCTCATCCTCCTTTTGAAGAACCATTGAGTATTCTTAAACTCTAAACATTTTTTCTGCATTTTAAGTGCATATGTCTTTATGTCCCAGTGCTATGAAATAGTTATTGTTTTGTGCTGAGGTGATATATCCAGCTAAAAAATGGCAGATGTAATATTTTCTGTGAATGAGACTAAATTTTTGTACAATTCCAAATTAAATTTAGTGATTTATTCAGGATGTTTAAATGAAAGATAACCTATATAGCTCCACAAGTATCTCATAACTGGAACCCATGGATAAAAGAGCAGGTGAAATTCAGCATAAGTACATATTTATTTTTATATGTCAGGAGAAAAAAAATCTTAAATATATGCACAATGATGGGTTCTGATTAGCTCTTTTACCATAGGAGAGCAATGTCAGAATTAGAATAAATAGTTTCCTAAAAACATTATTGGTTAGAAGAACTATTAAAAAGCCATTTGAGAGGTCTCAAACACCAAACTAGAAAATGCTGTTGTGCCACTGTGTGCACGAGCAGTGCATTCCTCTCGTGAGTGATGTGCAGAGATGCTGACCATCCACCACAGAAATGATGTGGCAAACACAGGAAAGGTAAAGGCAAGGAAGAAAATAGGAAACATAAGGACAGGCTTCTCTTCAAACAAATGTTATGGAAAATTAAGTTCTTGAACATGGAAAAGAATGAGTGAAGACAAGAGCCAGGGAGTGCTTTTTCCAGCTTTGCAGACTGAGAATAATAGAAGATCATTTTGGAATATTTAGGGCTAGAGGAAAACAATAACTGTTCTTCTCATTCCTCTGCACTAGTTCAGGCTTTTATAGAAACAATTGGAATTTTCATGCAAAGAGGTGAGGACCTCTCAGAATATGAAGTGTTTCCATTTTCTCATTCTTTTGGGTTTTAAGCCAGTTAATGTCAATGGTGGTTTTTATCAATGGTATGATACTAAGTTGCCTGTTTAAAGCTACTGTCAGTGTAACGCCGCAAATACACAAATGAGAAGCTTTTATTTTCAAACATCTTATTTCAGTACTTTTAAACTCATTGTTTTCTAATAATGTTACTATTTAATTGTCTTTTTACATTGTCTGTACCATATTCTATTCTCATCATCTTCAAATGTATCTTATTCTCTGGATATGGTAGTAGAGCTGAGTGGGTATTTACTAGTAAAGATATTGAGAATGGTTTTTAATATTTTAAGCCAAGCATTTTCCTAAATTAATATGTCTATTTCTGGTTCGTAGCTGAATCCATGTTGTACCAAGACAGATCTTTTCCTTGAAATTACCTTCACTTGATGCCTCTGACTTTCAGGGAATTGTGGGTGCATTGGGGTGTTTCTGGATGGTGTGAAAAAACGGTGGTAATTTAATTCTGATGGGAAGTTGTTTCAATGATACCTAGTTTGAAGATGGGGAGAAAGGAGAACATCTGCATGGAGTGAAATTAAGAGTGCTTGGGATTTTTTTACCTTAAGTAAAATGGTTGGTGGTTAGCAGTAGGATCTTGATAGACAGCTTCTTTAAAGGAAGCAGTTCACAGCACAAATACAAAAGCTGCTCTACTGTGATGAACATCAAGAAAGAGGCATCAGAGGCTAAAATCAAAAACCAGAGATGATTGCAGGCATTCCGTTCAAAACTGGGAGAGTGGAAGAGATTCAGTGGGATCAACTGCTCAGTAAGCATTTCCTCAGTGGTGTTGCATCAGTAGCAATTTTTGTCCTATATTCAGCTATGGAAAAGAGGAAAAACAAAATAAGTGTTCTTTCATAGCTGTCCATGCATGCTGCTCTGATGGTCTTCTCTGCTGAAGGATTGACAATGAGCAAAGAAAGGTAGGTTTTACAACTTGTGATACATTAGTACAATGATGATGACAGGACTGACATTTGCAAAGAGAGTTCAGGCAAATAAGGCTGTTTCAAGGGAATAACATATGGGTTTGAGCTTCGTGTTAATGTGCAGTTAGTTAGAAGTGCTGCTGGTTTTTTCTGTAATCCCGTATCAATTTAGGAGCCTGGAGTCATTGTATTGATTTATGAGGGAAGAACAAATCTTGTTACAGGAGCATTTTTCCAATTAGTCTCTCCAAAAAACATCACACACATGCCCCAAAAAAGAAAGACAAACCAAATAAAAAAAACCACAAAGCCCCATAACAATTAGAGATATCTATTACTTTTGCTCACTTCAGATCATTTTCACAGCTGTATTGTCAGCTTTGGGTCCCATTTCAATAGTCCGTGCAGTGACCTGCTGTGGTTTGATAGAAACGTCCTCCCTACAGGTTTTAAAAACTACAAATGTGGTAATTTGCAACAGCTGGAGCAAAATGTTACAACTGCTGGAACCCTGTGCAGCTGCTAAATGGTAAAGCTGGTTGTTGGTGTTGGCAAGGTGCTTGGGTCTGTCTGGGCTCTGCTGACGAAAAGTGCCCGTTCAGACCCCAGAGCCCTGACTGATTACTGTGGTGGGAGCACCAAGCCCACAGCAGCAGCAAAGAGGTGTCAGAAAGATGGCAGCTCTCAGGAAAGGACATTGCCAGTTTCCAACAGGAATTGCCACTTCTGCCTTGCCCTTTCTGGGTCTGTGTAACGGTGTCTACAGCTGTCCTTTTGCTTCTCCTTCTTTCTGTTCTCCTTTACTATGGATTAGGACCTTACCATTGTCACAGGCTCTGTGTATTTCACTTTGCTCCTGATGTTGAACAAAAGTGCTGCACGTTCTGGAAATAGTTTTTGAAAGTAACACACCCTGGATGGTAAGACGTAAAACATCTTGGAAGAAAAAAGTGTCAGTGATGGAGTTACACATTTTTGTATACAATTTAGCAATTGTCAGGCAATCATAGCAATATGCACTAGTTTTATTAAGGCTTTTATGTGTATCTAAGGAAAAGACAATGTGAAAAATGAAGCCTTTCTTTTCATTAAGGTTTCACTAGGATTTTTTCCCTCCTGTTTCACTTTCATTTAAATTAGATCTATTGATAGTAATTGGTATCTGTCTGGGTATTGTTTAGTGCCCTCTAGCACTAGAGTTGATACATTTCTTTCCCAACTTTCATGGATTTGGGAGGGTTTTTTCCCATGTAAATATATTTTAGTGTGCATCCTTCCCATGTACAGAAGAGCACATATTTTTGTTGGCAGCATCATTCATAGTATTCTCAAGGGACAATGTGTTTGAAACACCACTCCATTTTCTACCTTTCTATTTAAAAAGAAAAGAAAATTCCACTGGCCATTTCTCATAAAGTGTTGGCTTCCATACAGTTTTTTTTCACCATGCTAATTTTAATGGGCTGGTTGTATTAAACCTATCATGTCTAGAAATAATATTTATCAATTTTTTTCTTTTTACTGTAAATATATTTTTGTTCTTTCTGCAACTGATGAGCCACAAGTGCTCACACACTCTGGATGTACACATACTCTCTTTTTCCATTTTGGTATTCTCAGAAAAATGCACTCATCACCTTCTACCGTTCCTCATGTTTTCAGTACAGCACATGCAGTGCTGTGGCCAGCTTTGGTTGCACTTCCCTCTCAGCTCCTACTGGAATTAAATTCTTCTACTGCAGTCTTCTCCTTTTGTCTCCTGTAGTTATTTTTCTGTATTTATGTAACCTGTCAGGCTTGAATTCCAATCCATGTGTCTTACTTGGCAGATACAACTCTACCAGATGCTGACATATGTTGTTCTAATGACAAAATCATTGTGTATTTCAGGTCTGATTTCCAAAGATGAGGAAATGTTGATCAAGGAGCTCCTGTTTGGCAGTTTCTGCCTTGTAGCTCTCAGACTGCTCCTTTCATTCAGCAGCTCCTGATAATTACATCTGCCATTGCTGTGCTTACAAAAAAGCCCTCTTCATCTCACTCTGTGTGAAACAGGGCCTTCATATAAACCTAATGCTTGGATATAATCAGCTTCTGCCTAACAGCCATAGATGTATCCCCCCATCACAGATAGCACCCAGTACATCAGGTTTTTAATTTTACCAATTGAGAGCACCAAGACAGCTCTATGCAGCCAGCATTAGCATCCATGATTATTGTAACTCCTCTGCTTGTTGGTGCCCAGCAATATATATAATAGTAGCTCTTTACATGTTAATTTGCCTCTCTTACTTTGTTTTCATAGTCTTTAGTGTTGGATCTGTGTTTCTTTGGGGTTTATGCTATATCTTGCTACCAAGCTATACACTACCCTAAGGGGGTTTCCTTCTTCAGGAGTTCATAAATTCTTCTTTCATTCCAATTTTCAAGAAAATATATTTTTTGAGGATTGAGATTTTTTTATACTGCCATTTTCTTTAGGAAATGGTAGTGAATTAAACGATTTTCTGTGGACATCTGTTGCTTTGGATGAGCTGCACAAGGACCCCAAACACTCTTTTTGAGCTAGATTCTGTCTTAACTACCATTTGGGTTTTGTACCATGGTGTTCTGGCCTTCAGCACTTGCCTGATGTGTATTCTCAAAACCCCCGAAAGTCAAAGTATTGTCTCATCAATGTAAAAGGTATTTCTCCATTTCTGAGTGATGATTTTGTGTGCTTGTCTTGTTCAGAGGCTTGAAGTAGTTGATCAGCACATGGAACCGAGTAAAGGAGATCCACCATGCTCACCTGAGCTTTAAGGCCCTATGACTGCTCCTGAAATCAGATGGAACTGTAACACCTCCTTTTGGTACCACCACATTGTATATTTCCATAAACCTTCAGCACCTTCTTAGGAAAATATGCAGGTTTTTACAGATATTTTTCAGAGAAAAGCAGACATTATTTAACTAACTGATTTGTTTTCACCAACTGTTCTCTTCTGAAGAGTAGGTATTTGGCATAGCACCTTTCCTTCTGAGTTCAGTAGTTCAACCCACCTTCAATAACTTTGTGAAAGTCTTTTGGTAGATTCCTGAGACTGCAAACCAGAAGTCCTCAGTAATGGGCTGCCAATAAGTAGAAGCAGTTTTTCCTCTTCATATTTGGTACTGGTTATGGCCAAAAAAAGGAAGCAAGGGAAATTTATGGAAGATTTTGAAAAGTCTTTGAAAATATTTCAGTTTTTCATATTAATTATCCAGCATGCACTTTAGTTAATCAGGCCCTCATATTTTTAACTGGGAAAAGATCTTAACATTTGTGCATGAGCTGTCTTCAAATGTTGGTGAAGAATTTGTTGTCTGAAGAACTGAAAGACTGTATCCATGAGGAAGCTTTAAGTAGTGCTCGAAGCAGCTGAGTTCCCAGATTGCACTTACCCAGTGGAAGGTCATTTATTCCCTCTAGAATGGACTCAGGTCATTAAGTTCTTTCTCTAGGTCATGGCTTCTTGAGGAAATCCATGATAAGAAAAAGCAATAGTTCACAAGATTAAGGGCTTGTAATGATGTAATGATTTCACTGTTAAAGAAGTAATTGATTCCTAGTGCAAAACACTTCTAGTATTGTGTTCTTCCCATCTGGTCTGTGAGAGTGCACAGGTAAAATGTACTATTGCTTTATTTACAGGGTTATATGATAAAAGTTTTTCCCTACCTAGGTGATTGCCTAGTCCTAGAAGTACTATTAACAGTGAACAGAATCATTTCATTGCCTTCTCAAACTGCTAACTACTCTTTCCCAAGAGCTGACTAGAGAAATCCACCTTAACTCCAAGAGTGAAATTAGGCCATAAAGATCTTTGTGAGCGTAGTTCAAGACACGGGTATGAAGTTTGCCAGGATACCTCAGATTTAATTGAACCTAAATGCCTTGGTGAAAGCATGTATCCTATTTCATGCACCTCCATAAAACTTCATGGCAGATTACACATCACATGAATGCAGGATAGATTAAATTGATACATCATTTTAACATGCATCACTTGGCCATCCTACCACTTCCTTCCTGCAGTGAAAGGAAAAGCCCAGAAATGTGTGTCAGTCACACCTCCTTTTCCTTCCAGGCTTTCAGACAGGCACGTATGGAATTAGTTTTGCATGAGAATCAGCAACTGGATCACACTGCAGGTAGCAACAATTTTTATTGTGCCTGAACTCTCAGCACTCCCACAGTGTCGAATGGGATTTTCATTTTCTGTGTGCTGCCACCAGTGAGCATAAAGGCAGAGCTGTCTCCTCCATCCCAGTCTAATTCCATCTCTGCTGTGCAATCTCGTGCACATGGGATGCAGGAGGGTAAGGGAGGGAGGGCCATGGAAGTATTTGAGTAGGTGATACACCTTGAAGGATGCAGTTACTGGACAGGTAAGTAATAATTGTTTTTCTTTCTGAGTAGTCATCTGTGTAATATTCCTGTAAAGAGGCTGTCACTGTTTATCATTCTGCAATTTTATCAAAATACAGGAAGATTTGCCCTTGGTGTGATGCTCAGAGGCAGGATTGCTTCAGAGGAACAGTCACTGTAGGAAAAATGATGTAACTGTAGTGAAAATTGATAGAAGATTTTTTTCCAGAGTTTAATTCTTACCACAATAAAGGTAGAATATTTCATGTAATTAAATGGAGGAAAGCAACAGCAGCACAGGTCAACATGAGCCTGTCATGTTTTAGAGTTGAGAGCCAAACAGTTGGAAAAACATGCTGGTATGTTAGAAGGCAAATACAAGTTCACTTCAGTTTTATCTACCAATACGAGACAGCATTTTTTAAAAAGTCATTCAAGTATAAATCAATTAGTCACAAATCAGTGAGCTAGAAACAAAATAATTCTTTAAGTGTTTTGAGACTATGCTGCACTGCTGGAGGTGCTACCTGATTTAGCAGCAACCTGCTGCTCCTGCCAGTCATTTGTGTGGTCTTGCTAGGTGGTTACACACATCATGACACTGTTAAAAGAGTAAAATCATCTTTTAACTAGGTTTGACAGAGACAGAAAGGGAAAACTTCTACTTAGTCTTTCCTTACTGGGTGGGTAATTAGTATTAAAGTTCACTATTTCTAGGCAATTCATTCTAAGTCAGCCTGGATTTTTAACTTGTAACCCTCTATCATACATGTAAAAGTTTATGTCTTATTTTAGGAAAGGTAATTATGTATGAATATAGATTTTTCAAATGCAGGTAATGTGGCACTCTGTTTTCGATATTCTTTCTCCTGTCCCTCAAGAATTCACCTGTCTGAATAGAGCACTATATAATGTCATGTTTAATACAGTGTTAAATTCCCCTCTGAAATGTTTGCCTGGAATGAAGAGTGGATATACCTATGTGTTAGAATGTTTTATTCTGCATTCTCATTTTAAAGAAGTTTCCATTTTAAATTGCAGCTGTTCAAATGTAAAATTCCCACTTCTGTTAATTGACACAGAGAACTACACATTCACTTGGCTGTCTGTGTGAATGATACATCAAGAAGTAAAGTTCATAATTGCTCTGTAATGCAGATAGGCAAATAAATACTTCCCATGTCTGAAATGGTCAGTATTCCTTGTAGGGCTTTTTGTAACCTTGTTATTCATCCTTTTGTTGAGATTTCACTTAGGCTTATCATAACCATAAAGTAGTTTGGAAGGTGTTATCAGTGTTCCTAAAAGATTCAGAAAATACAAAAATATGTTAAGCATCTCCTATTTTTGAAATGTAGATCTCTCCATTTTTTTCTTTAGAAAACAGCAATTACTTGCCTTGTGAATCCACCTTGGAATGTAACCATCAGCAGAAAGCTCCTCTGCTTGCAATGCCTAACAACTTCTGCTGCCTGTGCTGGTGGTTGAACACCAGCCTTGCTCTTTACCAGGGCAGTGGTGCCACATGTCCTGCACTAGTCTGATGCAAAGCTTTGCATCTCTGCTTCAACACTCTCCTTGAAAGGGGCAGGTTTGAGACTGTCAGAAATGGTTTTCATACAACTAACTTTGGGAATATGGTCCTAGAAAGCAGGAATCAAGGAGTAAGTCAGATTCATTTGTTAAACTCCAATGACTTAATTTTTTCATTATGAAGGTTGCAAGGTCAGGTTTTTTCCAAGTCAGTCTTCTTTTTCCTTATTCTTTATATGGTACAAAACTCTTCCAGTGTAACAGTGGAAAACTGGAATCCTAAATATAAAAGGACAGAAGCCAAAGGAGTACATCTCACAAAAAGCAAAATGTCAACAAAGGAAAGCATTTTTGATTCTTCCCCTGCTGCTGAGATGGCTAAAAAGCCATGTATTAACTTGAATATGAATTAATATCTCATCTGAACATTGTGATCTAAACCAATCTGCAAGACAAGAAATGCAGAAATCTTCCATCAAGCTGGGCCCTTGCAGTGGGTTTGTTTAGCAGCCGTGGTCCAGGGCATTCACGGATGCACAGCCTGCTTTGCAGCCTTCTGTCCAAGCTGCTTCTGCAGAACCAGGAGAAACATTTATTTTCCTTGCAAGACTCAAGAGAGTCTCCTTTACAAATAACAATACCATTATGTTGTATATATATTTTTTTAAGTTATGCTGCTTGTAGAAACCAATAAAGGAGTATATTTTCTAAAGAGCAATACAGTTTTCTTCAGTGGTCTGAATGTATGAGGCACTCTGAACTCACAGCTGTGAAGATGCTCTTAATGAATAAGTTTTTAGGGAGTCTTGATACTTGAATGTCTGAGATTCAGACAGTCCAGATGAATCCTTCATATTTCCTAGCCTTTGATGTAAAACTTCCTTTAAGACTTAATCTGAACAGTGGAAAACTCTGTTGGGTCAGTGTTTGCTTTTCTCCCTCTTAACCTTTGGAAATGGTGAATTCCAAAGTGCAAGTGCTCTGTTTCCCTTCTTACCACACCTGCTGCTGAATGTGCTAGAAAATAGGCAATTCTGGATGCCTGCTACCTTCTGCCACTTCTGGCTTCTCTGCTTCTTCAGAACTGCTTACTAATCCTTTTTTTCCAACAATCCTTGCTTCTCTGTGCTGTATAATCTGACAGGACTGTGGTATATCCACACCAGGCAAGCACTCTGGCTTTGAGGTCCTGCTTTGCTGATTTTCTCCTTCTCTTTATTTACTGTGATCTTCCTCTTACTCTTGAATCCCTTCATCATTCTTTCCCTTGTGTGAAGATTATTTGCCTGCAATTGCACCTTGGGAGGGAGAAACACATTTTGGTTGGCTTAAAACTTGGTTGGTTAAAAAGCTGTAGTTCCAAACAAGTCATCTTCACCTGGTCTCCCGTCATTTTCCAGGACAATCTGCGTAAAAAGGATGATCGGATTGAAGAGCTGGAAGAGGCACTCAGAGAAAGTGTTCAGATAACTGCAGAGCGGGAAATGGTGCTAGCACAAGAGGAGTCAGCCAGGATCAATGCTGAGAAACAGGTCTGCAATCTTGTAAAGTTACTGGTAGTCCTCCTAGGAAAGTAACCAGGCAGCAAAGTACTGATTTCCCTGGGTTCCTGCGTGAAACACAGCTGGCTTTCTTTGATCCTGAATGTCTGTTCCAGCACTAGGTAACAGAACTCATAAAATATGCAAAGCCTTCTTAGTAAGCTGTATTTCATTGGTAAGATTTTCTTGACATTAAAATATAAGGTATCCTGAGCTTTTGAAATACTGGTTTAAGTAGTAACTCTTCTGATCTGTCTTGCCAGTCCAAGCTGCCCTTCTGTGTGTAAGGCAAACTTAGGTTTGCTGTCTTGTTCATTGAATGTATTTGAAAGACAATGATTTTTATTAGCCTGGTTGTGTTTATGGACCACAATCTCCCTGCACTTGCAAAACAACTGGTTAAAAAGACAAATCCCTTGGCTTGAGCCAAGCATGCACACAGAAAATACACACTTGTGTACTGAAGCCACAAGTAGAAACTTTTATGCTTTAATTGATTTTGTGCCACCGATGAGATAACTCTGAAGAATCATGGACATGCTCAGGTAAGTAATCATCAAGAAAGCATCCCAAAAGTTATGAATAAATCCATGAGACTTTGATAAAGCTTGTGAAACTGACACTCTTACTTTTTGTGAGCCTTTTCAGTGTTCCTTAGGACAGTAATTAGCAAATTAGGAGCATTTGGTTAGTTGCATTTCAATGGAGGAATCTCCTTGTCTTTGTTATTTACTAAACACTTCTGACCAAGTGCACTTTAAAACATTTTAAGAGGGTTTTTTTAACATGTATTCTTGTATCACAGCCTTTAAAAAAAAGAAGTAAAAATCCAAGTTTTCTGCAAGAAGGCAATTGTTTCTCTATGGACTAGAGTCAAGCTCAGCTGTTTGCTAATAGATATATTGAGGACAATTCTGGTTGCTGTATTTTAGGATCCTGACAGTATGATGGAACTCACTTTCAAGAATGCCTTCTTTCCAAACTTTTTGTACCCTTTAAAAAATTAGTGAAATGTTAACTGGGTAGTGAATGCCAGTTTGAAGTTTAGATCTCCTTGAAAGGAAAACATATCTGACAAACCACTGGGTTCTGTGATGAGGCACAAAAGTATTCAAACTAGTATGTGATCTGATGCCTAGGATGTCATAATGTTGAGCTGGTGCTTAAAGAATATAAAAATATATAATTATAAAAATATATATATAAATATAAAAATATTGGAATTGGGTGTAACATCTGAACAATGAGACAAGGCAGGGAAATGCGCAGCCTGAAGATCAATAAACCATCAGGATCAAGAGAGACTGAGAAGAGAGGAAGAGAGCCAAGAGGAGCAAGATTTGTGGGTAAAGATTGGTGGAATATGGTAGGTAACAGCATAAAAAAGAAATTATTCTGGATGTAGCAGTGCATACAGAGATGAGGAGGAGAAAGGAGGATGGAGTGAGAGCAGCAGTACTGGAAGAAAGAAGAGTTGACATCTGTGAGAGCAGTGTCTTACTGCAACAGAACTAATCTGCCAGCTCTGACCGAAGGTGGGTTTTAAATTATGAGCAACAAATCAGCACAGTGGAAGAGGCTCTGGAGAGTCTGGCTGCAGTCAGCTCTGGGAGACCCCACTCTGTCCAGTAGGATTTTGGGGTTAGTATCACCTAAATGCAGTCAGGTGTGTTTAGAGTGGTGGCAAGTAGCTGTTTTGCCAAGGTGCAGAGGAGAATTCTCTTCAAATGTTTTTCAGTGCATATTCCTTCAATTACTTTTAAAGAATGCCCTCTTAGTTGTATTATGTCTCGTGGAAATCCTTTGTAGAATTTTCAAAGACAAACAGATAATTTTAGGGTTTTAAAATGCAAGACTCTGTGTTCCATATACGTGGTAAATCCATTGACTTTCCAAACCATAGAATAGGTTATGAATATTCTTAGACCAAGTGTGAGTGATGTTTGTGATTTTTAAAATGTTGATATTGTTCAAACTGATTGTAATTTGCTTTTAATTGCATGCTTTTTCTCTCCTATCTTGTTTATCTTGTTTATCTTGTTTTCTACCATTCTGCCTCTTCACTGCCTGTCTGAAGCTTCTTAATGAATCAGTGCATGAGGTCAACAACCATTTTGGCTTTAGGTGGTTCAAGGTATGAGGACATCTCATTTGTGTGTGCCTCTGCCCCAATATTTAGTGTTGTTACTGTAGCCCTCTATTGTGTAATCCGCCTCTCCATCATCTCATGATGTGTGGTGTTGTGCTGTTTTATAGGCTTCACATTTGAATTACAGTGTCCATGAAGCCACCCTGGATTTCATGGTTCTCAGATGTCTGTTAATAGATTAAAGCCTTGCTCTCTGTAATCCAGTATTTGAAAATATCCTGTCAGTGTGTATTAACTGTGACAGTTGGGTTAACTGTGTTAATACACAATCCATGTATGCAAGACATCTCCTGCTGACTAAAGCTTTCTGTTTATTTCAGGATTTTAGACCTGTTCTTTCTTTTCATCTTTCCCAAAAATAAAATCAGGCATTTCCTGCTAGGAGCAGTGCACCCATTGAATTTGGCATAGTTTTATTATCCCTGCTGATCTGTACAGCAGAAACCCTGCCATACAGAAAGCAGATGAGGCAGTCTTGCATAGATGGGAAGGCTTGAGAGTTCTTCAAGCCTTTTTTCTAATAGGAGTCACCTGGTTTTGATGGTGCACCTGCTAAATCCTCTGTGTAAATATCATCATTGTGAATTACTTCCAGCTGGGGGGTTGTGTAGTCTTGTGGCTGGTCCCACTAGTTCAGCCCTCTGTGTGGAAGCTCAGAAGGTGTATGGAGGCTTCTTTTAGGTGCTGCCCATAAGGCTGAAGGTAGGATTTCTCATATAAACACTTCTATCATAAAGGGGTTTTTATTAGAGATGGTAAATGTAGATTCAGACACTATTTCTGCATTAACCAAATCTGAGTTTTAGAAAAGCTATCATTATGTTCCTTGGGGGTGGGGTGGGGGAAGAATTACGTAGAAGTTTTTCCCTGCTCAGAAATACAGCAGTAGTTTTGCTCCCTAGGAAAAACTGTTGGAGGTTTTCTTTCTGTCCTGGTGCACCTTGCCATCCCTTCTCCTGCAGCAGGAAGCAGGAGGTTGTCCTTTGTTTGAATGGAGTCCTAATCAGCACCATTCCCAGGACAGTGCTGGAAACATGCCTTAATTGATCTTCATGAAAAAATGAGACCCTTTTTTGTGAGATGAAGGGGAACACAGGTTCGAGTTCTGTGACTCCGTGCCGATCCATAATTAGTGACAGCTTCTCGTCTCAAGGAGCACAGCAGTAGGATTACTGGCATTTTGAGCCTTCCTTATTGGAGGCCATAGCTCACAATGTTCTCTGACCTAAGAGGCTTCATGCTCTCCTTCTCTTTGCTCACTTCCATCCCCATACTTGAGTGCACATCCCTGCTGTTTTCCCAGCCGAGGTCTTTCTGGGGCTGTGTTGTCAAATGGAGCAGTGACCTAATTCATGGTGACAACTGTCTTACTTTTTAAAGGGATTTTTCCATGTGAAGCACTTCACTGACCTGGTTCATGAATCCCCATGCAGAGCTTGAGGGACATCTGAGGAAACATTGACCTGTAGGGGCAGGACTGAGAAGTGAAGGCAGGAATTACTTAGTATTATTCTTAAGAATATTTTCACCAGAAACTGTTTACTGCAGCCTTTACAATGGGCCACGATTTCTGTGTGTGACATGGTGCATTGCCTGACCACAAAATACCTTTCTCTAGCTTATTTTGTTTCCTTCAAATTGGAAAAGCAGAAGATTTTAGAAATTTGAATAACATTTCTGCTGATAGTAGTGCAGCTCTGTTCTCTCATGAATATCAACTCCTGCTTAAATGCACTCTCTGTATACTATCAGCTAATGTTTCACTCTTTACCCTAAAATGTAATGGCAAATAAACACATAAAACAATGGCCATTACCTCATCATCCCTTCCTTCCCTAAGTGGCTACTTAAACTGAAAGTTTTGAGTTGGCAGTCTGATCTTGACACCTTCCATCAACTTTTTTTGAAGTTATGGTTCTCAGTGAGACATTTTACATTAGATTAAGTATGCAGACTTATAAATAACTGTATCTGTGTTCATACACTGTGTCTTTCTATCCTGCACAGGGCAGATTTTTCTGCTTTCCTTTTTTAAGGAAAATGTAAAAGACTGAATATTGTAAAAGTAATGTATTGTTTAAATGTATTTTTTTATGCTCATTCCTTTCTCCCACTGTATCTATATATTATTTCAGCAGGATTTAATATTATTTCAGGTACACATTACATGTAAAATATGTTTATAACAACACTCCTGAAATTCTCTATCTCATGCCTACTTCAAAATTTGTGTCTGTTTGTTAAGGAAAAATAAACATGAAAGGGGTTAATAACTCCACCAGAACCTCCTTCACAGTTCTCTCCTGTTTCTCTACTGTAAATACAACATCTGCAAGGGTTTGAATGTAGAGCAGAGCCTCCAAGAGCCCTTTTTGTCTTACCTGTAAGTTACTGTACAGAAGTTCTCACCAAGTTTTGAATGGTACCTGTCAGTTGCACTTGCATCAGAACACCTTTCTGGTTTTAACTTTCTAGCAAATATTATTTAGATTACAGTTCCTTGTAGGAATAGAAGAGAAACTACATTTAGAGCAGATTAATTATGTATTGGACTCTGTCCTATCAAGTGCCTTCTAAAAATGCAAAATAAATTAAAACACATCTCTTTTTTTTGCCGAGCATTCTGTTACTGAAGTAGATCTGAAATATTTTCTCACATTGTTGAGCATTGGAATTATTTCACAGCACAAATTCTGACACACTAAGTTACTTCCTGCAGGTCCCTGTAAATGAAAAATATAAAGTGGAATTTCTCATTAACCACTTACCTGTAGATGTTTTCTGAGCACCACAGAAATGTCAGATTTCCAACTGCTATGTGATACGTGCTGCACAGTTTGCTTTTAATGAATGTTTTTGTCTCTTCTTATGTATCTCCTAATGAGAAATTTGATAAACTAAGACATTGGAGATCAAGGCAGTAATCCAAGCTGTGGCTTGGGGTGAAGGTGCTGGAGGTTTTTTTTAAGAATTTTCTAAGGAGTTAACATTTCTTTGGCTGAACTTCTCTTGAATATCTTTTGAAAAGCTCTTTTCTGTAAAAGTCTGCCAAAATCATTTTGGCTTTTGAGTGTGTGTATATATGTACATGTGCAAAGTAATTTGTGTACTAAGTTCATACTAAGGAAAATTCTGTGCTAAAAACTTATATTTTAATTTGTTTTATTGATATAAACTTTTAAGAGCTTTTTGAGTCAGTGTTAAGCCAAAGTATAATCTTGCCATTGCTTCCCAAGAGATTCACTTTATTCTTCTGTCTGATTGTTCTGCTTTGGTTACAGGAATCATTTTGGGTAACTGAAGTTCACTGTGCACTGTGTCCTTGTCAGTGAATATGTTTGCAGTAATTTTTAGGAGCACTGCATCTGCCTAACGTTCCTTCTTTCCCCTGGATATTTAAATGAATTACATAACCTTTTCCTTTCAAAAATACACAGATTTGTACTGAGTCACACTCCCTGCAAGGGAGGGGTAATTTTGTATGTAATTCCCTCTGCATTCAGTAATGTACCTTTTAAGAGGTGGAAGAGTGGAATTTTTTCTGTCTTAGTTACTGTGTTCAGCTGTGCTGAGCTGGGGGCTTGGGAGCTTTTTTTTGCCTCCAGATGGGAAGAATGAATAGAGAGAGAAATGATGAATAGAAAATCATGCCTAATTACCTTGAGGCAGAGATCTTTTTCTAACATTATAGACAAAAAAAACTTCTAAATCTTTTGGAATCATAAAACTAGGTTGGAAAAGACCTCTAAGATCATTGAGTCCAACCATTAACTTGACGCTGCCAAGCCCACCACTAAACCATGTCCCTAAGCACCACATCTACCTGTCTTTTAAATTCCTCCAGAGATGATGCCTTTGTTTTTGTTTAATTTGTTGCTCTCTTTTGAGGTTGCAAAGCAGTCAAAATTTGACGACTTTCAGGAGAGCTGGGGACACTGAAAGTACAATTAAACTCTGTGTAAAATATACATTGAGCATTTCTCCATATAAGTCATCTTTTCATTTAATGAAATGAGAAATACTGATGGAAACTTATTTATAAATTTGGTGCAAGTGCTGATTTTGAGATAATTTTGTCTGTATTTTTATCCCTTTGTATTGTTTAATAGATAAATACTGATTTCATGTTATGCCTTTTATTATATTCCGGACAAAGCTCTATCTTGGCATCTCTCTGCCTGTTATATTATTTTCTTAAGTACTTACCTCTAGACAGCATTTTATTTGTTGTGGCTCAAGAGAAAATCAAAATTCTTGCAGGTTTGGTTACATTAATGCTTGCTTGTAATTGTAAGGACCCACACAAATACTTGTGTTAATATTTGTTCTAGCTGGTCCTGGGCTTTTTTCATTTTAAACTTCTTTTCCAGTTGCATTCACTAACTGTGATCTTAAATGCAAGTGTGATACAATAAGATGTAGATTAAAGCATTAGAAAAGTTTATTAGACTTGAATGTTAGATTAATAAATTGAAAAATATATGTTCTTTTTCTGACATAATTGATTTTTCCTCCCCAAATCCATGAAGTGCAAGAAAAGAAATTGTACTCCTTTCCATAGCATTCTCCTATACAGAAAAACAAAGAAGAGTGACAAGCTTGAGGTTCATTAAATTGAGGATGCCTCTTCATTTGAAATATTTCCTACTCACACAAAAGCTTCCAGACTTTCCTGTATTGCTATTTACCATCATACTCCTTCAAACCCTTCACTGAGTTTCAGCCTGAATTCAGTTGGCTCCAAATTGTGGAAGGTCTTTTTATTTATTGTAGTTAGGTTCTTGCTTCTTGCTTTCTGTTAACTACAATGCTAAAGATTTACTTCCACAAGTTTGTAGAGGTGGAAACTTTCCTGAGCTTGCCAATGAGACTGTGCTTCTTCAGTTTGCCACATATTCAACCTTCACATGGCAGTGCATGTGCTTTCATTTATTTATGTTCATGATCCTTAATGTCTTTTGGGAAAGGAGTGTTAAAGTTGTGTATGGAATCAGCATAACGTTTTTCATTGCTTGTAGTGAGTTAATACATCATCCCAGAATTTTTCTCTGTGGAAAATCAGTCTGTGCTATCTAAATTGACAGTCTTTGCTGTGCTGTGTAGCACAGCATTAAATATTTGCTTTGAATATTATTCAGTTAGGTCTAAACTGCCTGCCATAGTGACATATCCTAGTAAACCTGAAACTGTCTAAAATGCAGCAACATGGAAATCAGCATGGTCTGCTGAAAGCTGATAAAAACCTGCTGAACTCCATGAGCAATTAGTCTCACTTCTACCTTAGCAGCAGTCAGTGTAACCTAAGAAAGGCCAGTTTATTTTGAAGATGGCCATGTTTAGAGCTGTGGCTGGAGTATCATGAATTAGCCACAGATCTAGAGAATTTTGTTTGGATGTGATGAATTGTGCCAAATGCTTCGTGTGCTGCATTCTGTGTCTCCGCCTCTGTAGAGATTTTTAGGAGGTGATCAAAATCCAGGTTTTTTCAAGATGAATTGTTATTCCTAGTGATTGCTGCTGTATTCCCAGGGATTGGGAATTGCTACCACAGGAGGTAAACACAAGACAGTTTCCTGAGACTACAGATCCATGTAAAGTAAAATAGTAAAATAGGACAGCTTCCTTTGGTGTGGCTGCGTGGGTTAACAAACATAATGAGAATCTTTCATTGGATAATGGTTTCAATTGAGGGAAATGTAGAAATAGAATTGTAACTTGTTACAGTCTTCAGATACCAGTGACTAAAACAGATTTCCTCAGTAGAAATCAGAATTCAGTTTTCACTTACTTTTTCTCAAGGCCTGACTCAAATATGTTGTTTGTGTTAAGCAGAGGCAATTATTGTTTCCTTCTCAAGAGCTCTTGTCCCAGCAGTAGGCTGTTGCTTATTTATGTAGGTTATAGCCCACGTTTAGGAGACAAAACTGTCAAAGCTACCTCCAAATATCCTAACAGGACAAAGCTGTGACTTACTGAGTCCTGAAGACTGAGGAGTTTTCTCTGTTCCAAACATCTGTCAATCCTGATTCCTCTTTCTTCATACAAAAGCTCAGTGCTCACAGAATACGAGCAAAAAGCACTTGGTGGATACTCAAGTAACAGACCCCTTGACAGAAACTTCTTTGTTTATATTTGTGTGGCTTCTGTAGAAGTAACATGGTAATGTCAGATATCTGGTCAATCTCCTTAGTGCTCTTCCTTGCCTACAGCCATCAGTGGAGACAGTAAGGAGCAATACAGAGCATTAACTCCTTTTTATTATCAGATGCTCTTTTTATAATGAAGTTTTTGCTGGGAGACCAGTTTATGGAAATAAGAGACATCAGCTGTCTAAATAGCTCAGTTTCACAGTGATAAGAAAAATGGCATTCATCTGCAGTATCCTGCAGGTTTTCAGACCACAGGCTTTTGTTCTCTTTATCTTGCTCCTCTCCTTTTTCCCATTTAATAATGTAAGAACAGAACAGTGGCACCAGTTCTGTTAAGCCACCAAGACACTGTTTTATCAGGGATGCTGAATGTACAAAATCCAAACAACCTAAAAAACAAAGGCACAAAGGCTTAAGAAAGCCACACCGTAATGTAAAGAAAGACAGAGTTCATCCTTAAAATTACTGCTGTATATTAGAGATGATCAAAAGATGCTGCATTGTCTCTGGAGGACTGATAATCCACCAGCCACTTTCAGCACTAACTCCCCTCTTCAGTGCAAACAGAACTCCTTCTCCATGTGCAGTCTGCTACAGTCCTCTGGTGCTGCACACAGCTGGCTGTAGCAAAAAAGGTGCTGCAGGTCTGGCCTCCCTTCTGAGATGCAAGTATAAGTGATGTATGGACACATCTTAATTACTGCACCCTGTGCACTGGTGCTGAATTAGAGGGGCTTGAATTGAAGCCAGAGCTCCAGCCTGTGTGGTGGGACAGAGCCATTCTGCTTTACACCTTGCTGCTGTCAGTGGGGCAGAGCTTTCAGCTGTTCTGTGGTTGAGGGCTGTCCTTACCTTACAAATCACATATTACAGTGTCATTCTACTGAGGGATGGGAAGATTTTTCTTGTTATTGTTTACTGATTTATCTCCTTTTCCTCTGATATTTTTAGCTCTAAAAAACCTGTGCCTCACATCTTTCCCAATATCTATAGGAATTTGAAGTTTGTTCCCTTAATTCAGAATAGCCAAGAATTTAGTTAAGTGTCTTGGATATAATCTTTAAGAGTACCTTAAAGCCACCCTACTGCTTTAACAAAAATGGGGCTATGATGAAAACATAATTCATTTCCCTCTTATTTTGTGTAAAGGTTTATTAGCTTGTGATTTAAGCAAACCATCTGGTCCTGCTGGCAATCCAAGTTATGTCAGACTCAGTGCTTTCTCCCTGTAATACATTACTGGAGGCAGTTAAATTACATGCCTAAGTCCCAAGTCTGGCCTGTGCTTTTTCCATGTCTTAACATCTGTTCTAGGAAATTTCTCTGGGATCCAAACAAGTTTACATGGAGCCAGATCTCTTGTCTTTGTCTTTCTTTTCTATGTCTATTTCTTTTCCTTCTCTGCAGTCTAATCAGTTCAACTGAATAAAAGATAATGCAGAAATTTACAGTCTCTTTATCATTTCAGCAGTGTACATAGTGAGATAAAAAATACTTTAAAAACTCAAGAGCTGTAGATAAATAGGGGACTGTCATCTGAGAGTGACACTTGGAGAAATGTTATTTTTTCTGTCCTTCTGATACTCTTTCTACCGACTTTTAACTGCAGGGCTTTTTGTTTTGCTTGCCTAATTAATTTTGGGCAAAAGTACAGATTCTTATTACATTTTGTCTTGCAGTGCTGATTTCTTGTTTATACAAAACAGGTCTATGTGTTGGCCTACATGGTGCTTAAAGGTTGCCTCCAATCCAAACCAATTTTTTCATTCTATGAAAAAGTGAAAACCAAAAAAAGATTATGTAGTCTTTCCTGTAAGGATTGATAATTTACAGGTGAGAAAAAGCAGTACCTAACATTAACATAAAGTATTTTTCATATAGTATACCAGTGATTTGCTATTTTTCATAAATGTTATTTATGCCAGTCATATACATTTGAATTTGGATGCATTCATATCCTATCAGTTGAGACCAGAAAATTTTCCTTTGTGGTGTCTGTGCAGGGCATTGTTTAGCCTTTTTCTCCCTCTTGGTGTGCACATAGCCTATAAACATGGATTGGAGGGGTCACCATGTCAGAACAGAGCCTCTGCTCCACAAGTGTTTTTAAGTGTATAGCATTTTGCTCCTTTTTGGATGGTTCTGCCATTGCCTCTTTAGAGTTGCACATTCCCACTGCACTGAATTACATTGTATTACCAGCATTCATGATGCATTCATTGCTTGGATTGTGACCCAAAATTGCTCTGCTTCTCTGAAAAAGGTACAAGCAGAAAATTAAGCTCTAGAACTATCTTCCTGAGAGGGCTAGAGAAGCCTTTTTCAATTTTCTGTGCAGTTATCTTCAGGTGATGCTTCATCACTGAAGAAAGCTCACAATGGGAAGAAGAAAGGTGGCTGGCACTACACTGTAATGTAAACAAAGCAGAAGTGTTTGGGGGTGCTGAGGTTCCATGTTAGCCATCTGTCTGGATCAGGTTCAGGTATTGGAGTCTGTGGGCTCTGGTTTTAAGAGGCAAACAATAACAACCACATCAGGTGATAAAAACATTCTTCCTGGCCTGAAATACCGTTTGTGTCTCAGGAATTCTTAGCAGTGCATTAGTTCTCATGTGGCAGGTGAGGAAACTGGAGCTTGCCTGCCCTGATCATCAGAAATCATTCCAAGAGCTAGTACAGAGCTTGGTAGAATTTCCAGCCTCAGTAATACTTTGTATATACAGTCCCTTTCTCAATTTTGCTCTCTTTTTACTGGCTTTTGGGGAATTTGACCAAGTTCTTTGCAAGTCCCTGGCTTCACATTACCCAGTGGCCAGAAAGGTTTACTGGAACTACTACATATTTGGAGATAATGTGGTATCTCCATGTGTAGAAGCCTGGGTTTTGATTTGCAGTTGCAGCAGCCTGAAACAAGAGTCTGTAGGAGCAGCGAGGTTAAGATGGTAGATAGGTTCCTGAAAAGGGCTTCATTTTTTGTTGTTGTTGTTACTAAATCATTTCTTCACAGGCTGCCATTGACATGATAGATAAAATTCTCCTATTGCATCAGTCTTTCTCTCCACCTTGCTTTCATGTTTTCTGAAGAAGGAGATTTAATACTATGTAAAGTGTTTGTTCTATCTTGGCATTTCCCTTTGCTGCTGCTGTGAATCCCATACTGATCTAACTGACATTTTTGCCCTTGTTCACATAGTTTGTTCAGTCTCTTAGGAACTGTCTCCTCTAATGGAAACGTATTTCAGCTTGATGTTCTTCCTTAAAGATAAGCTGTCACCTGGTGGGGTCACCCAAGGCCTAAAAACAATGAACAAATAAGTCTCCATTTAATTTATCTGCTCAGAGTACATGAAGTCCTTTCTGGCCTGTCTGCAGAGAGCTGAATCATGGCTAAGTCCTGGTCAAAGATGCACTTTGCTTTATATACTGCCATTTGAACAAAGAGAAGAGAGGAGCAAGGCTTCACTGTTAACATCTTCTGAAATGGGTGGAGACTTTCTAGCTACAACTGACAGGGCACAAGCTCACCCGCAGCTAAATTGGAGATTTCAACAGCATGTCTCTGAAAATGTCTCAGCATGCCAAGAGCTCTGGTTTTGGTGAATATTTATTCTTTATTATGTAATTAGTTGCTCTCAGGGGAAAAAATCAAGGGTAGATGTGAAATTTTTTCTATAGGTTAAATTAGATGTGCATTGGAAGTAGTTTGCTTCCTGTGAATATTCCTCTGTCATTTCTCACAGGACTGCTTACTGGGACAGGTCTGCACTAAGATTCATAAGCTGCCAAATAAAATGTTTTGTTTTGTAGAAGTTTGATTGAAATTGACCCATAGACTATCTACAACCTGATGAATCTGAACAATGAAGTCTTTACTGTGAATACAATCATCACTATTTTGGTGAACTTCGTATTTAGTAAATTGCCTGACAAATGGCCCTTGCTGGAGTATAGAAGGTAATGACAGTTCTGTAAACCAAGCTGTTGGCACAGTTTAAAAGCTGCTCACATTCCACCCATTCCTAATACATGATTTGATCAGTTTTCTGTTGGCCTGCAAAAATACAAATTATAACCTTAGAATTAAAGGAGTTATCAAACAGAGCTATGAGAAAAAGATTAAGTACCTTCCATAAGCACTACTAGGAGATGACTCTTGCAGAGTTAGCCCTTCCACCTCTCCCTGGGAGCCTTGACCCAGATACCTCCAGTCTCCTCCTGTCTTCCAAACAGCTCAGAGTTGTCACACTACAGATCTGTATCAGGCAGCCCAGTCCTTCAGTGTTAGCATCACAGACCTTGATGGCTGGCAGTGGCAGGAAGCCTGTCAGAAATATTTCAAACCTGATTATGGAGAAGATGGTGCTTCAGAGATTGTTTTATCTTGGCAGCTGACAGATTGACACAGGCCCTTTTGAGTGTTGCAGTTGGCTGGGGGCTTGTTGATTCGAGGTGGTTTTCTCTTCAAGGGAGGTTTATAGTTGGTGTGCCTCTTCAGCTTAAAGGAGAATGTCTTTGTAGGTATTTCTGACTCACCCACAGGAAGCAGCAGCTGATGCACAAGTGCACCTTCATTACCCCACCATTTTTTCTAAGAATCAGTTTCCATCCCAGTAATATTTTTGCTATTCATTATTGCTGCAGTTCTTCTTTGCATTCTTTTCTGATACATTTTCCCTGTTTCATTTTATGGAGCTTTCTCTTAGTTTTAAAAGCTGTCAGATTTTCTGATCTTGTTTTGCACACTAAACACTAATAAAACAGGGAAAGTTTGGTTATTATATCCATGCTTGCCATTTTGGACTACCTGTGACTGAGATTCTCCTTTGGTCTGATGATTACCAGATGAATTCTTGGCTGTACATTTTTAATAGTTTATGATATTTGCATATTTTAATTTTTTAGTTTGGTGAGCATAAGAATACCTACCACCTTATGGTAGCTGCATTTGAATGGAAGTAGAAAGGCTTTCTGCAGTAAACTCTGCACAATATCTGTGCTAGGTTTTTATAAATCTCCTAATTCTCATTTGCAATGTTTCTTGTTCTGTCACTGATGGAGGTTGAAAACCAGTCTCATTATCCATGTTTGTCCTGAGTTGTTAGCTCTGCCTTTAGGAGTACAGGATTTATTAAAGCATGTTACATACTTCCCTCCTGCAGCACCTAAATAGCAAATGACATGCTCAACTCTCCTTGTAAAAACATGTAAGTACAAATTGAGCTAGTTGTAATTTCAATAATTCACTTCCAGGATGGATCACAAGTTGACTGCTATGGAGGGATATAAAGGCAATGCAGTGCTGTGTTTTCATACTAATTTGTACAAAGGTTTGATTATGTGCAGCATTAGTAGCATCTGAGTTTCTCCCATTGAAAGCGCATTATAAATTGTTTATGAACACTTGGTTGTGATGGAAAGAGGAAACCTACATGGAAGAAGTCAATAAAAGTAATGTGTGCCATTGAGCTTTATTATAAAATTATTAAAGCACATCTAGAAGTTTTTGAATGCTAGATGTAGCACCCATGACATAGATTTAAGCATTTATTATGATTTTGCATGTTAATTAGTGATAAATTTTACCTAAGACAGAACTTATTCTGAGTGCAAAATAAAAAGACTCTTCACCTGTGTAAAATCTCTGGCAGAATTTATAATCGTGTTGATTATTAATCTTTCCATTTGCTGAAGGTAAGAGCACTGTTCTGCTGTACTTCTCTGCCATCAGCGCCTTTTTGAATACCTTATGTTGCTAAATCCCAACAAATGCCTAAAAACATTGTTCAAACAGTATTTTGAGGGCAGTAGCCTCACATCTTCATGGGAACACAGTCCTCTTCCTGCTTCACAAATATTACCTTTGTTCCTAAAGTGCTTATGTGTTTCTCTTTAGGCATAATTTACAGTGAAAGTTTTTTATCCTTTTGGTATATTATCAATGTGTTTTGTTTAATACCTTGCATTTTTGTGGGCCAGTGTTAACATACCTAGGCCATCCTCTTCTCCCTGTGGTACATTATCTAAAACAGAAACATGAAGAGTTGAAGGTTTGTATTGTAATGGTTATGTTGCAGTGACCAAACTAAGTTAACTCCCAAGCTGTGATGTTGCTTTAGTGGAGTGTGGACATCCTGTCCACAGCACTGGATGATGCCTCCAGCCTGCAGAAGTGCTGTGTGGCATCCACTCTCTGGTAACCTCTGTGCTCCAATTTAGTTGTGAGGTTTAGTAACTCCCAGGTGATCACACTGCACTATTTTTCTCTCCTCCTGTCTTCACCAAAAATGTTTTAGGTAGAAGAGCTGATGCTGGCTATGGAGAAGGTCAAACAGGAGCTGGAGTCAATGAAAGCAAAACTGTCCTCGACACAACAGTCATTGGCTGAGAAGGAAACCCATTTGACCAACCTACGAGCTGAAAGAAGGAAACATTTGGAAGAGGTCCTGGAAATGAAGTAAGTGTCTTATTTTATTATTTGTAGGCGTGTTTCACTGATGTCTCTGCATTCCTTTCTGATCCTTGTTGCTCTAAAGACAGCCCCTGCATGGGTATGTCTCTGCTGATCTGTAATCAGCCAAGCCTTCAGAGGGGACTTCTGACCAAGCATTACTGACAGGACTCCCACACTTCCCGAGAACTCAGAAATATTTCTTCCTTTTGATTGTTTGTAGTACACTTCTGTTATTTGCACAATAGCATCTTCAAAGATCCTAAGCAACTTTTAGGACTCAATTATTTTCTGTCTAATGAATGTGCCATCTTGCTTTGAGCAGCCTATAACTACTCCAAGGTAAGGTGCAAGTCAGTGTAGCAAAATACAAAAAAAAAGAGAGAAAAGATAAACATAACGTCAGGTGTTTGAAATGATAAAAATCAGACTGCAGATATCTGATCTGCTCAAGTATTTTTCAAACTCATGCAGATGATTCATTAGTACTGGAACCGTTTAAAATTCTCTGTCAGTCAAACATTTCTCATCATCTTTACACAAGGAAGTCTGGATAAAACCAAGCTTTGAGGAGATGGGGAGAAGAGAGGGATTAGACTTCTCAGGCTTAAATACTTCCTAATTTCTGACTGTGCATTACAGATAAATAGTTACCCTTAGTTTAGGGAGACATGAATCCATTTAGTGCAGTGATGGATAGTGCTGCCAGCAGTTCATTAGAAACACTTTCAGTTGTTTAGCCAGCCCTGAAGAGAAGGAACATTTTTATTGGCAGGACTAGCAGTGGTTCCTCCACTGTGGTTTTGTGAGCCATTATTTATTTATTTAACTATTCTACACTGGTTTCTTTCCTTTCCTTTTTTTTTTTTCTTTTTTTTTTATGAAAGGATAGAAAAACAGCTGTTGCAAAATGGAAAGAGGTGGCTTAGATCTTGAAACTTTAACTTAGGAGTGCTGTATAAAGTGGGCCAAGCCTCCCCAGCTTCATATTCAGCTACAACAGTTTGATCTAGACCTGGCATAACTATGTTGGAAGACTGCAGTACTTAAAAGCCACACTTTTTATTTTTAATAAAATTTTTTATTGAGCTATAAATTTGACTGCCTTGAGAGTTGCTGTATGGGGGGATGGGAAAAATAGCTCTGTAGGTGATGTGGGAATCCAGAGCAACTGGAGATGTATCCCATATCCAACCACTTGACAGTACTTTCTTCTGCCAAATTGCTCTGCCAAACCTTCTCATTAAAATCTACACGTAGTGTACTGTATATCCTGAAATGTATTTGGAATTGTGTAGATCGTTTAATATAACTACTCACTTCTAAATGACGGCCTCTCTTAGCTGTGTAAGTTATTGTTGGAAAGCTTTTGTACTGAAATGGAGTATCAGGGGCTGCAGGAACTGGTAGATCCATTGTACCTCAGAAGGAAGAAGAACGCTGGAGAGAATGGTAACGCTGTCAGCACATGGAGAGAAAGATGGAAAATGCATTACATGTGTGGAGTTAACTAGCTGAGCGTCTTTTAGTCATGGCTGGGCTGTCTTAAAGTTCTATGAAGCTGCCAAAGGCATCCAAACTTCAAAAACTCGCCCTCACCATGAGGCTCTGTTGCAAACAAGTCTCTACTGAGAACTCCCAGTCAATTAAATATCTTATTTTATATACAGAAATTCCAGTATATTCTTTGTTGTCCTGCTTTCCCAGCCTATGTCTTTTATGAAATGCACTCATCTGTTTTCTAGTTATGCAAAAAGTTTCTTGTGTTCTTAAAATATTTACCACTATTTCAACTAAAAATAACAGTAACTGAATGAGTGGTGAATTTTGTGAAGCATTTAGCTGCTTTTGGAGTTCTTATGGAGAAAAACAGCTGTTGTGCAGATAGTGTTCAAAGGGACAGTGGAGCAATATTGTTTCCTAAGTTGTAGGGCGTGCTTCAGTGGGAAAAGTTTGAGGTGCTCAAAACTAGCACTGATTAAATTTGAGATTTGATAGAGGTGTAGATTTAACAAAAGTCAGCTAATGGGGCTGGGGAGCGGACAAGAAAAATAGCTTAGGAAATGCTGCTTTAAGAGATTCTAGATAAGGAGTGAAAGAAAGTGTTAAAGCAACAAGGATACTCCTGAAAGTTACCTCTGGGTTTTAATAGGAAGTTGTTAGATATAATGCTAGTGAAAATACATGTTTAAAATACTGTTTCTGAGAGTAGAACTTGTGTTTACTACTGACTCTGTAACCCTGAGAAGATCATTTCACACTCCTTAGGGAATAGTGTGGCACTAGAATAGCTCAAGTGTGAATTATTCCAAGCAAGAAATTTTCACTCCTTAAAGAAATACTGTGTATTTTGAAGCCCTCTTCCTTTAAGTCTAATATTTTCATTTTCTCTAAAAAAAACTTTATTGCAAATAATTATGAGAGAGGCAGATAATGGTCTCTATTTATATCACCAAACCTGATCTACTGTAGAGAAATACTAGTGAACTGCTAGGATTTTTGTTTTGTTATGTTTTCTTTAAGAAGTTCTAATGTTTCCATCATTCACAGCAAATCTTTTAAATTAGGCAGGAATAAAGTGCTGTCTACAGAGAAATCTCTGTTCTTTGTCCCATAAAAACCTGCTTAGGCTGAGCTGAGTTATAAACTGTTGAAAATCACCAGTTTTATTTTCCTTTTTTTTTTTCCCCTGGTGTTGTCAGCAAATTTTGGCAGTGTGTGAAAATAACCAAGCACAAACAGTCTAATCTGAGGCTGAGCCCATGCAATTGCCAAATGTGTAGCAGAGGACACTGCACTTACATGGAAGGGGAACAGACACTGTGTCTGCACGGTTTTTTTACCAGACAGGCCTTTTGTTCTGGTCAGAAGGACCAGAAGGTTCTTCCTGGTCATGTGCTTCAGGATTGAAAAGTCCCAGTTGGGGCATTTCTCAATCTGTTCTTTCAGACCTGGAAAGTGATCCAATAGCCCTTTCCTGAATTATGCCTTCTCCTGCTAATTGCAATTGCTGCTAGCCCTATAATTCAAGGTATGCAGACTTACATAATGTAGTTGGCGCTTCAGAGTCGAATCTTTCATGCTGCTGGCTCACAACAGAAGGATTATTACTTGTCTGAGAATAATTTACTATCCTCTTGTTTCTTGAAAAATAATCAAGGATATTGCAGATGAATTAATTGTTATCACAGAAAATAATTTATGTTTCAGAATCAAGCTGTCAGAAAACATCTTTTGATTTCTTGTCTGACTGTACATGAGCAGTCTTTTGAGTCTTTATCACAGTAGTTTCTAATTACATGAATTCGTCCCACAGATAGTGTTTCTTTGATATGGAGTGTGGGCGGTGATCAGAAATGAGCCAGGCCTGTGTAGCTTAATGAGGCTGTTTATTGTCTGCCTTCCTTTCTTCATCTCAGAGCTGGAAGGCCTGCTGAGAGCTACAGGAGGGCTACTCATAAAAATAAGATGCCAGCCTAGGCAGGGCTGTGCAGGAAGACTGTTCACCCATATCTCTGCTACAGTTTTCCTGCATGATACAACTTAAAATATTTGGTGCATGGAGAAGTCCACATCTTCATTTTCTGGCTCTCAGATAAGAAAAACACAAAGGCGTGCACATGGACATCCACACCTGAAAATTAAGTCAGTGGAAGCTGAGGTTGTTTATCTTCTGAAAAGTTCATCCTCTCAGCAATAAAGCAGCATTGTCTGGAGGTATGAGTATGAAGCTGAAATTGAAAATAGTCCAAAAGAAACTGATTAATTGACACAGTTTATTTGCCAGGAAAGTAAAATCAGTTGATCCAAAATGAGGTGTGAAGTAATTTCAAGCCCTGCAAGCAGTTTAACCAAACAAAAATACTTCAGGTTGTGTGCACCCATGGTGAACAGAACTAAAAAAACAAGAAAATATCGATGTCCATCCAACAGTAACTTGTCAGCTCGTCCACAGTTGTCTTCTGGGAAATTAAGAAATTTCTTGGTCTTTATGGTTTATGCCTATGGGTTAACAAGAGTTCAGCAGGGCAGATGAACAGCTGTCTCCGTGGTTTGAAATCCCTTTGTGTTTGCTGTCAGTGCCACAGAGCAGTAGAGCATTACCCTCCCATGGGCCAGGTGTGGATTCCTAGACCCAGCACGGGCTCTGCATGGCACTGAACTGAACTTGCAGGGTCTGCGGGCCCTTGGTGTGTCAGACCATCACGTGATGGCAGCAGTGCTACCAAAACTCCTCCTGTCACTGCTTCGTGTGAGCTTAAATAAGCTCAAGTCCCACAGGGGGCACTCTGTGTCTGCAGGATTCACTGTCTGGGGCAAAGCTGAACAAGTGCATCTCTGTCAGTCCCTTTTTCCTTCTATTAGCTTTGGAATGTTCTTTTTTACATGTCCTTTTCAGGGCATACAGCGAAAATAACATGCTAGTGTCCTATTACCATTGTTTTGTCTTTTTCAGTTTTCAAGCATCAAATATTTAATCATATATGTTTATTTTAGTTATTTATTGTCACCCCATTAAATTGTAGTTGCTTCAGTTGAAGTAGTCTGAAATATGAAAAATAATCCTTTTCTAATTACTGAACAATACAGACCTCATCACATTTAAATAATTTTCAATAAACTGACCTTGGAACTTCTGTTAATCTTCAAGTGAATTGTACAGAATCCAGTAGGGAGGCTGAAATACAGCATGCAGATATATTGTATATCTTTGAGGCTCAAGTTTATTGAAAGATCTTGATCACCCTCTAATTGTGTGTCTTTTGCCACTGTTTTTTTAGTTCAAGTGAAAACTCAAGAGAAAACATGATCTCCTTTGTCCTTTTTTTCTTTTGGCAATTAAGGAGCGAGTTCCTGTCCTCCTGCATTGTCCATGAGCTTTCTGAGCACTCTTGAGACAAGAGAGGCATGGCAGTGCTAGAGGCAGCCTGGTTTGCAGTGCAAGTCACAGCAGATGGCCTGAATCATGGGAGCAGGCAGAAGAGTTTCACCCATTTTTGGGCAGCAGTGCCAAACTGGTGCATCAAATGTTTCACATAAGTGAATCTCGAATCTCCAAGTGTCACAGAATGATAAAACTGCAAAGCAAAGACATGAACCTTTAGCAAAGCCTTTATAGACAAAGTGCTCTGTATGAGCACACACAGAATTAGATTGTTGTGGTCTGCTTTGTTTCTGCAAGTATTGGGAAGTTACATTTACCTTTGTAACTGGTTTGTTGTTACTCTTTACCTGCCTTGAAAGTCTTTTCCTTCTGTAGCTTTTTGGATACTAAAACCTATGTCACAGTCCTGTTCTGTCTTGTGATAAAATCTCTGTATCTCATTTTATCTTGAATTCTATGGTCCCTGAGAACAATCTTGCAGACAGAAAGTACTGTACTATCTTAATGAGCCATGACAGGCCTGGAAGCAAAACCAACTGCTGAAAATTACACCAGGTGGTGTTAAAGCAGTTTGCTCCACTCAGTCATTTCTAAGACTATTGATATTCTGGGGAGGAGTTGGGAAAAAGAGGTCCAGTTGTTATTGCAAACAAGATTAGGGAACAGGTGCAGCACAAGAAAATGTCATGTTCTTTACTGCCCAGAGGGCATTGCTTTGGTAAAAGCTTGTTTTTATCGTAACCTATATGCAGATCATGTTATCTAAAAGAAAAAGAATTATGTTGTTTTTTTCTAGATAACCTAGTGTTAAACTGGTAGAGAAATAAGGGAAGAATGATGATTTTATGTTGACAAATATATAGAACAGATTGCTTGTAAGATAGCTCTGAGGGCACCAATATACTGCCTTCTGCTAACTAATTCTTTATAATTAAATACACTCAGAAGTTCTGTCAGAAGTAAAAGTTTATCTGTTTAAGGGAATCTGTGTAATTTTCCCTTGAAGTATGAATCCTCCACTTCACTTAGTTCTAGAATAACACTTGACAAAAGTACATTTCCCAGTTTTCTGCATGCAAAGACATTGTTTGTGAATAATTCCATACGCAGGAAGCATAAATATGACGGTGATTTTTGTTTTAAAATATGCAGGAGTGTTTTGGCTCAAGGTTGATAGCAAAATTAGATTTCCTATGCTGGCTGATTCAGCTGCATCAGTGATTCCTGTCGCCATCCCTAATCCAGCTATAAGATTCTGGGGCTTCCAGGAGTGTTACTGAGCTAAACCAAATCAGGCACTTTTTACTTTCTGTTGAAGTTAAAAGAACCATGGGTTCCTTAGGGTGCTTTTTCCTCTTTTATAAACATGAACTGTAAATAGTAATGCATATAAATCAACTCTATGAGCACTACATATTTCATTAAATGCAGTCAAGTTGCAGGTTAATAGAAGTTCCAAGTGAAAATATTATGGTATCTCATTGCATATATTGTAGATTTAATGTAGTGTGAACAATAGTAGCTTTGAGCAATTGTAAATCCCGTCCAGACATCGTCAATATAGTTCAGAATACAAGGAGGGAGCTCTCAAAGGGTGGATGTGCTCACACGGTCACTGTGCATGTGCAAGCCACTCTTTTATTGGGTTTAAAATAACAGTGGAACTTTGCAGGGTATAGGTAAAGCAAAGTCTAACTCCAGTCTCTTTTCTGGAGTGGAACAGAAATTCCTGTTTTCAAAAAAGTGAGGTCAATTTTCTTTAATTACAGAAATAACCTCTGAAGCAAGTAATTGCTTCCCTACAAACCTGGAGGACAACAAGTGGGAGTTGAGTAAGAAAAATTGGAGAAATGAGTCAAGTTGTTGGCAGTACATACAGTCTTTGTCCCTATACTATATGGGAATATCCATGATACCTTTTCTGTTTTCCTCCCTTCCCAGACAATACTTTTGATTTCTTTTAGACAAAATAAGAATCATCATCTGCAAGTCTGTGGAATTTCTGAGACAGCTCCATAGCGACAGGATTCGGGAATTGTTGGTTTGGGCTTGTCTGGTGATCCTTTGTGTTCAGTGACAGTGATTCCATGTAACTGGAGTTAAAAACATGGAAATTCACCAGAACTGTTCATTTGGAAAACCTAAAAGATGACACTGAGCGCTGTGAAAGTGTCTTTCTTTGAGGTATGATGTTGTCACTGCTATTAAGTCATTTCTCCCTAGTTCAGTAGTACTTTAGGGGAAGCTGAGGATGGAGAGTGTCTTATCTTGCAGTTTTTGTGATTCTTCAGCACAAGTCATATACTTTGCTTACTGAATGTCTGTAAGAATGAAGAATATGTCCTGTAAAAATGTGTTATGTGCATGAGCTTGTTCCACATGTGATGTGGGCTCAATTCTGTCTGTTAATACTGTCTTGGGCTTGCAGATTCAATTTCTAAAGAGAAACTTTGCTTTTGTAGGTAATTCATGTTGAGTATTCTCCATGCAAAGGAAACTTCTTTTTTTATTGGAAGGAATAAAAATAATTTGATTCATTGCTTCAAAGTAGCTGCAAAACTTTTGCTGCCTTTCAAGCCCTCATTAGGCTGGAAACCTGAAAGTGTTAGGACTTGCTAGGTTACAAAGAATGCCAGGGATATCTTCTGATATTTGGAAAAGCCTTTATCTCATCTAGCCACATTTTCTTCAAAAATATTGATAATGCAACTATAAATAATAGTATCTTTCAGTTTAGTTCTTTTCACTGAAGGATTTTACATTTCATCTTTTTTCAAATAAAAATGGAGAAATAGTATTGTTCCTCAAAGAAGTAAACTGAAAAGCAAAACATGAGGTGACTTGTTCGCTCATGGCCACAAAATTTCAGTAATGTCAGGAATTAAAATCTGAAGATACAGGTTTTGTAAATTTTTTTGATGTCTTAACAGTTTGAGATACAAATGTTTCATGGGAAATGTTGTGCATGCAAGATACATAGTTGTTCATGTATTACTCTCTTCTAGCATGTTCTTACACAGATCCTTTCTATATCCTTAATTTTTGTTTTATATGTCTGTACCTAAAGTTGAGTGTGTGTTTCTTGCCACTTCAGTGCTGTAATTGGAGAGAATCAGTCTGTTCTGCTTTGCTGAGCTGATCTTTGGATTTATCTTGCTTACTCTCATTGTTAGTGAGGACTCTGGTTTTGGATTTGAAAAACTGGATTAATTTAGCCAGGAGATGTTAATTTAGAAGAAAAACAAATACATTTTTGCCTTGCCTTTAAAAATATGAAATTGGCTTTGGGCTGCAGTTTCATAGGTTTCGTGACAAATGAGGCAAGAAATAAATTGGCAAACCCCCTATGCCCAAAGTACAGTGGTACAGTGTACTCTCTAATTCCCAGCCCCAAAGATCTCAGCAAAGGCCTCAAATTAAAAAAAGTCAAAATTAATCAACTCTACAATCAAAATACAATTATTAAGGCTTTCATTTACTACAAAGAAGCGGTTGTGAAGGAGGCACTGGAGCAAGTTCTTTTGTGCAGTAAGGGAAAGTCAACAGCAAGGTGTCGAACAGAAAAATGAAACCCTGCAGGTGAGGCTGTCTCTGGAGCCAAAAGAAACCAGCACTTATGCAGAAATGCAAGTAAACTGTTGGAGAATGGAAAAGGTGTTTGGTGCTGAGCTGCAGAGGGTGTCAGTGTGGCACTTGGCCCAAAGAGAAGAAGCCTGTGGACTAGAGCAGTGCTCTGGGCTCAGGCATAGCCTGAGCTTCCCCACAGGGCTCTCAGCTGCTGGAGCTTCAGCCTCCTTTGCAGCTTGGAGCATGGGAGAGTAGCACTTCTGGGTGCCTGGACACACCAGAGCTGACAACACCTTTCTTTCTGCATTTTTTGCCCCTGTGTTAGGGAGACAGGGTGATCCACGTTACTTCATGGCATGCATGGATACATCCTCATTACCTGTATTTATATAGACATCAAATTTCTTGTTCTGTTTGATGGGCAAATATGAGCTCAATGCAACTTAAATACAACTAAGTATAAGAACTTCATCTTTAGTTGCCTGTTCCTGAAACAGAACTCATAGGCTTTTAATGAAAATAGTTTTAGAGGGACAGAAATTGTGTTGGGCAGCTATATGGTTTTTATCTCAGTGCTACAAATAACATAAAAGCTTTATTTTATATATGGGAGATGCACTGTCTTTTAATAGATCCCTGTTCTACTTTCATTTTCTTTTTACTAACTCTCAAAGTAGCCATGTGGTATTAATATGTAAACAGTGTAGTAAGTCATGTCTGATACTTTTTAGAGCATACCTACCTTAGTCCAGCTGTGGGGACACATTTTCAGGGTGCAGACACTCCCATGACTGCAATGTGCATGCATCACTTGTGTTTTGTTTGACTTGCCTAGAGTATGGGTCATTTTTACTTTATAAAGAAGTATAGTTAATTTTCTGTAGACTCTGATAAGCTCTATAAGTTTCTTAGCAGGTTAATGATTTAATAAAAAATTAATGTATTTTCAAGGTAGGAATACTTTTTAAGAGCTGTCAGGTTGTGGTCTGATGCATGGAATAAAACCCTCAGCTCTTCAGAGTTGCTTTACCCCCTGTTCCCACTGCCAAGTCAGTTTGGAAGCAATTGTACATAAATCAGCAGACCATCATCAGGAAATGCCTGCTTGGTAAAGATGGAAAATTTAACTCCTCATGACCAACAGTCACAGATTTTCAGTTAAACTTTCATTCCCATTCTGTATACTGAGATGGCTGGTCTGGAACATACATAGTAAAGGACCAAATCTACCTTTGAGGTGCTCTATTCACAAGGGAAATCCTACAAGTCTTAGAAAAAGTCTTTTAAAAATATTAACTGAAGGAATGCGTAAAAAACTCCTCTCATTCCTCTTTGGAATTCATGCAGTGCCCATTTTTCTAGTTCATGTCTTAACTATGTGTTTTGATTCGAGGTAAGAGTTAGGATAACCTAGTGGAAGTATTTCATTACCCAACTTCCCAGCGCTTCAGCTGAGGTTGGTAACACTCTGCTGGGGCTTGGAAATACCCACCTACTCCTTTAATGAACAAGAGGAGTTTGCTGATCAAAATGGATTACAATTGTCTCTATATCCTAGGAATAGACTTTTTTTTTTTTTTAATTGTGCAGCCTTCTATAATTTCAGTTTATGCTGTGCCCCTCAGTTCTCATTATGATACTTCACATTACATTTCCATCTCTGACTGTTAAAGCAGTTACAAAGTCCATGTTAACTGTTGAAATAAGCCTTTGGAATAAAATGTTTATCTTATATAGGAATAAGGGAAGGACAGCACAGAAAAATTTAAATGACATGAATCAATTGTCTAAGTTGTTTGTAGTAGAGTATCTTGGACTCCCAGAATAAGATTTCATTTGCTATTGGGAATTAACAAAGGGCTGTTACTCAAGTGTTGTTTAAAGGGTAGTATTAAAATTAATTTTCTTGTTCATGATAGAAAATTGAATAGGACAGAGACCAGGAGATACACAGTGAGGTTCTTTCCTATCTTCTGTTTCTCAAGTCTCCACTTCCTTCTCTTTGCTTGGTCTTCAGAACCTTGTTCTCTGCCTGCCAGTAATGGTGTCTGATTCACATTGGACTCCAAAAACTGTTTTAAAGACTCCCAACATTCTATACACAAGCTGTATATTGGATAAGAAAGGAGCTCATTCCCAGCTTTGAGGCACTGTTGATCCCTTAGTTGTTGGTTCTGAGGAGAGCAGCACTGTGTTGTCTGAACTTAGCTGGTGCTCTAGATTATCCCACTGCGCCTCCAGGTGTCTCTTCAGAAAGACATAGGTCTTCCATGTATTTTGTTGGCCTCCTGTCTTTTCTACCCTCAGGCAGCTCATGTGGTTCTGGATACCATTATTTGGGCAGTGCAGTCCCAAGGCAGGCACCAAGAAAAGCAGAATGATCACAGTTCACATCAGAATCTCTTAGGGAGACAAGACTGCAGTCTGGTCTGGAAGCTTCTCAGCACTGACAGGACATTCACCATCACTTCAAGATGACTTCCAGTATCCCAGAATTTGACACTGTAAACACACTCTGTGCTGCAGGCTCTCACAGCTTCCACAGAGCTTCTGTCATCTCCGTGAGCCCCACCAAAAGGTCCCGTTCTCACCCAAGCCCTGTGCTTCTCATTCAGGAGCACGGTGCTTCCCAGGCTCACTGGATTAGGAGTCGTCCTTTTCGTGACACTTGGGATCACACACTTGCCAAAAAACTTGGGAATGGTTGGTCCCAAAACACCTGCAGTCGAGTCACTTCCACACTGTAGGGTAGTCGCCATCACTGAGGCTGAAAGGGGCTTTTAATGAGTTGTTTCTTTCTCATGTTATGGAAGAATATTTTATTCCTGAAACACTGCTGGTACCTGACTCTTCCACTGTCGCCTTTGAGGATGCTGCAGTGTATTTGATGGCTCATTGCATGGCTAAACTGTGTATTTTAAAGAAACACAAACCTACATCAATTTTTTTTTCTTACGTAATTTAAGTGCATTATTATTTAACAAGGAACAGTAGATTTGCAATGTCATTCTAACATTTTTTCTGGTTTTGCTAGATATTTTTTCTGTCCTTGATTGTCTTTTCACTGAAATTTCACAAAATTATGACAGCCACATGCACAAATATTTTCCCACTCTGTTTCACAGTTACACTAAACTCAGCTATGTTTTTGTCTTTTTGATTGTTACTGCAGTCATCCTTAAGGAAAAGCTAGCTTTGAATGTGTATTTCTGTAGATACTAAACTTTTCAGTGGTCCTTAAAATTGTTGGGAACTTCTGGTTTCATTGGCCAGTTCTTTCTCTTACACATGGCTGGCTGTTCTTTTATTCTCTGTCACTGTCTAATCCTGCAAATTTTGGTCTATGTTAGCTAAAGAGCAAAATTTTAAATCTTAACCAAATGATGCATGGAAAGCCAGTTCTCTGGATGTAGATGTGCACTAAATGCACTGTGTAAGTTAATAATTGAGATGTTACATATTCTTCATTCATAACTTTTAAAGTTGTCAGTTATGAAAGTAAATGCAAAATCTTGTAGAGATTTACATTAAAAATTGTGTTTATGAATTGAAAAAAAATGCTACAAGAAGGACACACTTTTCTTGTGGAAGATGCAAGAGCAGGATGGTTTTTAAATGGTTTAATCAAGCATATTTGTAAAACTGATAAAACAAATCTATTTTTTTAAGCTTTATTTTTCATATTGTGCCTGTCAACCTCTCCTGGTTCCAGGAAACCGGTTTCAGTTAGGCCCTGGGGTAAACAGGAGTCACTGTTTACATGGTGCAGGGCAAGAGGCTAATTGACTCTTTCATTTCTCTTCTTATATTTCATGTACATGTAGGGAAGGTACAAAGGAGAGAAGCTGCAATCACATGAGTAAGACTTCTGAGGTTAAAGTAGCCTGATTGAGAGAAGGACGATTAAGCTGCATTTATGCTCCTGGTAATTCATGCCATGTGCTGATCTGTATTCAGAGCCACCACTCTGGAATTCTTTCCATGCCTAGGTTTTGGGTTTGCAGATATGCTGTTGTTTTGTTACTACTCTTTGAATTTGTTCCCGTGTCTTTCCTTTTTACACATAAGATGCTACAGACTGGCAAGACTGAAAGTACTTGTTCCAAATGACATCCATAACTTTCTCTAGGTGTGTAATTTTACCTTAGCCAAGACTCTTTTTTAGTTTCCACATTCTAAAATGAATATTCAACTTTTTCTTGATTTTTTTTTTTCATAACTCAGTGAGGGTTTTCTTGACACTGCTAAGCCTATAAAAGTATTTGAGATGCCAGAGTACTGTGATGCTGTTTTTTCATTTGTGTTTTCTGTAGCAGGTCAGGGAATACAAAATCATACAGATAATCTAAAAAAAAAATCGTTCTGTCTGAATATTATACTTAGCCATGTTCTCCACAGTTGTTTAGGTCTTAGTGATATATATGAATATGAAATAAACAGAAGAGTTCCTCTTGATGTTATGATACAGTAAAATCCCCTTTAAGAAGCATTTTAAACTTAACATGGAATTTCTGGTTCTGCCCTAGTGTGTGAATGGAGCTGTGCTCTGTGGTCTGCAGGCCAAGACTGGAAATACATTCATGGGAACATGAGGAGCTGTGGTCTGACTGCAGGGCAGGCTGAGCTACAGACCCATCTGCTCCTGCTCCCCTCTCCCAGGTCCTCCTTTGCGCTGTGCCTGCAACTCACAGAACTGCTCTGCGCTAATTTAGGACACTAACAGAGCAATAAAATGTCCACATTTTTCTGAAGTTAGTTTTCTGCTGGCTTAGTGCACTGAAATGGCAATCCATAAGTCTCAGACAACACAAGGCAAGGTTTGAAACTTATGTCTCATGTCTTGGGAGGAGATGACTGACAGCAAGCTGGCTAGAGTGGCCTGATCTGCAACTTAAGTTGCAAAACCAAAAGCCAGCCTTGCCTTCTGGTCTTCGGCCATAGCTTGGGTACTGTGCTGAGATCTTTATGGGTAATAAATTTGCCCTGCTTTATAATCTGCTCCTTTTCACCTTTCCCTCTTGATAGAAGATTTGTCCTGCTCCTGACCTGAGAGGCCTCCTGGCTTTGGCCAGCTGCCTCCCTTATCAGCAGAGTATCCAAGATGCAGAGTGATGGTGTCTGTTAAGGATCTGAGCTGCAACACTTCCATCCCATCGTCATTCTGCGTCTGTCAGTCATTCCTCGTTCTGAGTTGGGGGGGTTGATTAGACTGATTAAAGTAAGTGTCTGGATGGAGAGGGTTAAAGAGCATCCATCTGTTCTGGATTTACTGCTGCTTCAGTGGAGGCAGGAGGGCCAGGAATTAGTGAGTGGCTTAGTCCAGTTCTCACTGCTGGCAGCTGACAGGAGCACTGATGAGGTGATAATGAACTAAAAAGTCTGCCCTGTTGGCTGGGTGGGAAAGGGACCCAGACAGTGGGCAAGTCTCAGCCCCGTCCTTGCCAAGATTTTCACGTTTTAATAGAATCCATCTAAAGCAAAATTAACAAGTATACATTCCTGGAGGAGTTTCATTATGGTAACTTATCACCGACGAATGCGAAAGAAAGCCGCACGGTGATGCTTGCGGCACGCCAGCTCTGAGGGGCTCGGGCACCAGGAGCCAACAGTGGGAGTGGCACAAGCAAGAGTGTGCATCAAATGCACAATTAGGTGGAACTTCTTTTAAAATACCGTCTGAGGCTGTGCAGAACACGCTTCTTCCATTTTAGTTTGGACCTCTGGTGGCGCTTATTAATGTTTTTGACCGTAACAAGTGATCCTTGAAATATTCAAATCAGGGTTTGAGATACATTCTAAAGAAATTGCTTTGTGTTTTCTCTTCATTGCTTTAAATGCTGCAAAACATTTGTTTTTCTTACTTCTTCTTTAAACCTCTGTCTTTCATTAGAACATATTCCAGATTGTCTGTAACCTCACAGTATTTTACTTTTGACACAAGCCCAGCTAATGCCAAGCACGAGTGTTCATTATATGTCTGTGCTAACACAGTATGGATATACTACCATGTCAAGGTGTAAGAAGCACTTCAAGCTGGTTGGGTAGCTGAGGAATACAGTGTAGGCACTCACCAGGCTTCTTACATTGACATGTGGTGTTCTTCTCAACTTACTTGTTGCTGACAGACTTAATAAAGGTTCAGGATTTTACAGGCCTTTGTAAAGAGTCTGCAGAGAGTAGGAGCATGAAATATCTTAGCAAGAGTTTGTCTTTTTTGTAGAAAACAATGCTGAATTTTGCAAGCTGGGTTAGAAGCTGTTTATGCTGTAGCTGAAGTGTTTGGAAGGCAGCTTCATTCATAGAGGGAAAACCTCTCTGACCTTTGAGCAGAACATTGAGGGGAAGATCGTGACCCCAGAGTCTCCGGTGGCTGTTGATTGAAACCTTGTGTTTCAAGAAATAAATGTTTAAGAACACTTCCTTATAAGGCCCGGCCTGCATAGACTGACTTTTTTTTATAGCATTTTAACTATTTTGGTACAAGGTGTTTCTTCCCCTACCCCCCTTCTGGTCCTACCAGAAAGGGCTAACTCAGCACAATCGTTAGTGTGACCCTTAGACTGAAGGCAATTTTGTCATTATAAATATAACTTAAGTTGATACAGCTTCTTTTCCTAAGCCCATAGGCCCAAGCTGTCTCTGCATAAATATGTCTGTATGCCTGTAACAATGTCTGCATTCGTGGGCTTGCCCATGTCAATTGCAGGGATATATTTTGTAGGTACAAACCAATCCAAAAAGGAAAAAAATTCTAAGTTCAGCCTTGAGAAAAGACAACAAGTATAATGGGTGGGATTGGATGTGAGGGATGTTGAGAACCATATCAAAACCTTATAAAAACTTAATTTGCATGTTTAATTGTTAGCAGTCAGAAAGATTGAGGTAAATATTTTAATACAATTTCTTTGATGTCTCCATATGCCCTTCTATTCAGAGGCAGAAATTTAGTAATTTCAAAATTTCTTATTTGATCTGCCTTGTTCACACAGACTTTTAGCAGCGTTTGAAAACATGGGAATGCAAATAATCCTGTTTATATAGTCAAAGCAACTAACCACTTTCAGATTAGATGTGTCCCTTCTTAACTGGCAAACTGCTGTCCTTTGTTAGCTGTACCAGTGCCCATCATCTGGTGTGGTCAGGGCTCCAGCGACTTTCTTTGCTACCAAAGGAATCGCTCCTTATGTGACACCTCATCTGTACCATGAATGTTGTGATTCATGAGAGTAAGGAATTATTTTTAGCCTGATATATGTGGAAAAGGTGCCAAGGAGTTGGCACCATGGACTGTTATTTATGACTGGCAAAAAGCAGGAAGTGGTCTCTTTTATGTGTGTTACAGTTGTAGTTTGTAGTTTTCAAATTAATTAAAATTGATGTATGTCTTATCGTTTTTTTACTTTGAGGGGAAAGGGTATTTGTTCAGAATCAAAATTTTAGGATAAAATGAGATGTGGTTGTTAAGGGCCCACTGATCTCAAAAAGTAATCTGTCCACTTGAACTCCTTTCTCAGGAATCTTCCTCCAATAAAGCCAGCAGTGACATTGAGCAGAGCTACTAAGAATCTTCTAGCCATTCTATCTTAAAATGTTCCTTTTCTTCTAATAGAAAGGGTGGGAGGGTTACCAAATGGCATTCTTGAATCTGTCACAGGATTTTTTGTTTGTTTGTTTTGATCAGATCAGCATTGTCAGAACTTCTGAAATATCTTAGAGCAACAGATTCAGACGTTCTTGTCTGAACAGATGAAAATTCAGACATCTGTTCTGTAATTGTATAGTAAGGATGTATTACTACTGATTTATTTTGTATTATATTCACTTGTTGGTGGTATGCGCCTACTATTCATGTCTAAAATAGAGAAAACATTTTGATACAGAGAACACAAAAGAAATTTTTGCCATAGAAAAACAACTGTTGTGTACATTTCAGAAAGATACTGATCACATTATCTTTATGCGTCTTGTCTTTTCCCTCTTCTTGCTTTGTTTGTGGAGAAGAAGACTCTGGAAACTGGAGCCACTACATAAAAAAAACAAAAGTTATCTCCAGATTTCTTCTATGCAAGACTTGGGCATAAAGGCAATCAGTTTTATCTTCTATCTAATGTCTCATGTTTTTCAGTATTTTGTGGGTTTGTAGCTTCCGGGTAAGGTCTTCTAATTCTTGGGATAATTAAGATAGCTGTATAATATAACAAAAAAATCAAGTAGAAAAGCAGCTGTATGTTGATTAGAAGTATCTCTTGGCACTCTAGGTAGCAACTTATATTGGTGAATACATCAAACTTTCACAGCCCATTCAGATTTAGCTTCCCATATTTTTACTCTCAAGGAAACCAGAATGCACTGTTTTTAAACTTGATTGTGGGTTAGAAAATGCCAAGTAATTTTCTACCCAGAAATCATTTTTCCTTCAGTCCTTCTTTTTTTGCCTCTTCTCCTTTGTGTCGACTATGCTCAGGAGTCAGGGTGTGTCAGCATTGCTGATCCTGCATGGTAACCATTCCAATGTGCTTTAGTGTCTTACTGATGGTTAATGATGTTCCAGCCCTGGAAGATTGTCCTCAGGAACCCAGATGGCTGCTTTCCACAGGAAGTTTGGGAATAGAGTGAGAGCATGTTTCCTGCCATCCTATAGAGTGAAAGGGAAGCACTTCAGCCTAGGAAACATTTCCTTTCAAATAAGCTTGTACAGAAACTTCTTTGGCTTCTTCCAGGTCTTTATTGACATTGCTGCCATTGTGATTAAGTTTCTTCGTATTGCTGATTATTGTGATGGTGTAGAGCCAAAATGGCTGTTGCTTTTGGCTGAGTAGGAAGAAAGACAGCCTGAAAATGTTTTTGGCAGGA
>VZRX01005872.1:0-87613 GCA_013398075.1 Notiomystis cincta | reverse complement strand
AGAAAAAAAAAAAAAAAAAAAAAGGAGTACTTGTTAAAACTGAAGAGTTGATTGTTGTGTCCTTGTATCGTATTAGAATTGGAGCTAGTTTTTTAACACTATAATTTTCAGTGTATTTCCTGACAGAGGTATAGGGTGAGGCAGCATTTAAGAAATAACATTCCCTTACTGAATACATAGAGTGGGTAAAAAGTAAACTGAGTGCACTTCCCTGCTCAGCTTCATTGCTTTTGGGGAATTTCATTTTGAAGAGCAGGTGCCCCCCATCTTCCCCACTGGCTCAGCTGTATCTTCCTTCATCCAGCACAGTTCTCCTTCTGTGCAGGGGGAAATTCTTTCATTTCTTTGTCACAGATGATGCCCATGACTGCAGTCAGTCTCTTTTTATAAAAGCTGATCTTTTTCTCCTTCATCCTGAAGAGTTAAGGAAGTCCACTTCTGAGCCCCAGTTCATACCTACAACTTTCCCAACAGCTTTAAAAGCCACCTCTGGCATGGGAAGGTAACGAGCTTACTTCCAACGAGACTTTACCTTCTCATGTTAAAAGTATTTTTCTAAGCTGGTCTTGGAACATAAAAATTTGTGTGTGGTGGGTTAACATCAGCTAAGGACTGAACTCCCACCAACCACTCACTCCCTCACTCACCCTCTTCCACATGACAGGAGTAGAAAATAGGATGAGAAGGCTCACGCATCATGATAGATTCTGATTCCTGTCATGAGCAAAACAAACTCACCTTGGAGAAAATTAATGTGTTGCCAGTTAAAGGTTTGGCTAGTGGAAAAAACCACCTTTCCAGTCCCATCTCCTCTTCTCCCCTTCAGTCCATCACTCCAGACTCCTCTGCTCTCTTCAGTGCAGGGAGGGATGGGATGGGTATGAGCAGTACACAGTCTCGCTGAGAATTCATAGATAGTTTGATTTGGAAGGAACATTCAAGGTCATTTAGTTCCAACCCCCCTGCCATGAGCAAGGACACCTTCCACTGGACCAGGTTGCTCCAAGCCCCATCCAGCCTGGCCTCAAGCAGTTCCAGGGATTGGGCATCCACAGTTTCTCTGAGAAACCTGTTCCAGTGTCTCACCAAATCCTGACTTTTTTCCCAGTTCTAACAGGACAAGCAAAGTAGCCTTGCAGTATTTCATCCATTGTCTCTGAGAGGCTTCTCCAGTCACACAGCTCTTTCCCTGCACCAATGTGGGCTCTCCCCATGGGGCTGCAGTCCTTCAGGAGAAGATCTACTCTAGTGTGGGCTCCAACAGGACAGCAGTGGCTGTCTGCTCCACCATGGGCTGCAGCAGCCCTGTACTCTGGCGCCTGGAGTACCTCTTTCCCCTCCTCCTTTTCCAGTCTTGGTTTTCCCCTTGCTGTTTCTCACGCTCTTCCCCCCATGCCCTCCCTCTGCCTGCATGGCAGGTTTTGCCCTTTCTAAAATATGTTTTCCCAGAGGTGGCACCAGCTTGACTGAGGGGCTGAGCTGTGTCCCACAGTGGATCCTCTGGAGCCATCAGGAACTGGTTCTGTCCAGCACAGGGCAGCCCTGGTCTCTTCTCCCAGAGGCTCCTGCAATCCCTCTGCTGCCAGCACCTTGTCATGGACACCCAATAGAGCATCAGATGATATTTAAAATTTTCATTACAGGGAAATTACAAGAGTGTAACAATGCTTACTAACGCACTACTGTGCCACTTGCTGAGTGACAAAGAACTTTTTCTTCATGGCAAGAAGGAATTTATTTTCCATGTTGGGTTTTAACTCTTGCATAGATGTAGACAAGGCTGATGGTACAGTAGGTTGAGGCTCTACACTTCTGCTAAGTGTCAAACATGCTTAAAACATGTGCAAACACTTGATTATGCAGCAGGTACTGAGGCTTCGTGGCCACAGAGAAGTGTGCACTGTGGAAACAGTGTCTGCAGGATCAAATGTGGCTTAGGCAGATTCCTGGACAGCAGGCCCAAAAATGGATATCAGAATGAGCTTAGGTAGGGAAGTGCTGTATAATGTCCTTAGTAATGTAATTCTCAGTGCTGGCAAAATAGGAGGTGACTGGGCCAATGAGGCTGTGTTACAGGTTATAGCAGAACTGAAAAAATACAACCCAGAGAAAAGCATGGCAGTGAGGTCTGAATGGCTGAAATTACAAAATGTATTCTGTAGAACACAGAGTACTGAAATTAAGGAGACAAAATAGAGCCCAAATGAATTTGGAATTGTTCAAGGAAGATGCTGAGAAAATCATGGACTTTTGCCTAAAAAGACAAGCAGCAGAATTCTGTTTGTCCCATAGATGGGTGTGGTATAACACTAAAAATCTACAGATATTTTTGTCATATGGCTTTAATCCTGTTTCTCTTAAGAATGCCTCTTTCTGCAATGTTACTGTATATTATCAAGTGTCAAAGTGGGTCAGATCTAAGTGGATAGTTGGAGTTGAGGTCACTTCAATTACTCTGATTGCTGGTGAAAACAGCAAGACTTGATTGGAGGAAGCAGATTTGGAGTTCTTTCAGAAGTGCCTACAAACAGTTTTTAAGAAGTTTGATCACACAGGGATTCTTCGCAACCTAAAAATTAAGTTTGCATTAGGTTTCCCTGTAATGGAAATATCTGATTGCCTTTTGCTACAATTGCAATCACGTTCTTATTCCTCCTTATTGTAACTTTATCTTGCTTTACCTCAGATTTTTCCATTAATTTCAGGAAATAAGAGCCTGACATGGTAATGCTTGTGAGTGAAGCCTGGTCCTTGGCATCCTGATGTTTGAACTTTATGGATTAGAACTGTTGACTCACAGCAATCAGGTTCACTCTTGTTGTGTCTGACAGGGGACAGAGGGGTCTAAGCCAAAACCAGAGCCCCCAGAATAAGGGCATTAGACCTGTCTTTTCCAAAGTGAATGCTTTCCCTTCTAAACAGTCTCTGGAAAGAAGCTTAGTAATTCCTTAGGGAGGCAAGTTATAAAACTTGAGATGCAGATATTTAAATCCTATGAGCCAGCCAGCAGTAGTGGAATTGGCTGTCAGAACTTGTAAAAATCTCAACCAATCTCTTTTATTGTCTTGTGGCTGCAGCAGTGAGGCATCTCAGCTTGTGCAGGGTGAACTTTCCCCACCATATCCTGTTTGCTACTGTTCGTGTGAATAGAAAGGCAAATTATATCCGGAGGAAGCATCTTTAGGGTGTGAAAGGTTATCAGAGGTCCTTTCATCTGCTGAAATGGAAGAACATGAGAATTTCTATGTGTTGTACCAGAGGAGCTACAGAATTAACTTGCATCTATTTGATTTTAGTACTTAAGTGGTGCTGCCTGCAGTATTTCAGATTCTTGTGTACGATATGTTGAGCTGTGTAATTTTCACTGGGAGTTGTTGAACAGACGGAAGAATTTCCATTTGCATGCCAGTTAAGAGTTCTAGAGTGTTTGGGAGGTTATTACCTCTCCACTACAAAAGAATGTAGATTATTCAAGGAAATTCATGAGAAAAGTTCTCCTGCCTGCTGTTCCCCATGTTTTGTATGATGCTACCACAACATGCAACATAATGTGACTCTAACAGGAAATATCCTTCCTAATTACAAATTCAAACTTGGAGAGAGTGGTTCTGAATCCCTGTCTGATGCATCAAGCCTCAGAAAATCTTTTTACATTTATGCTATGGGCCCCCAGTCTGGTTCTGGTTAAAATTTTGGTGTTTCAGACAGCAGACCAATGTCATTTATGGAAATCTTCTGGTAGCTGTAGTGGATTGAAGAGGAAATTCTACTGCAGTTAAAAGTGATTGTATGGTATGATTATCCTGGATTGCAAGGGAATGAACTTGTTGACCCTATTAAAATAGGATTAGATAGAAAAATCAGTGTGGATGGTAGCCATTTAGATGATAAGACACTAATTCAGTAATTCCTGTTGTCCACCTTTTTATGCCCTAACCTGTGATTGAAAGGATATCCATAGAGAGCCACATGAATTCTGTTATTTGTTTCTTTTGAGAGATACAAAAATCCTGAATACTGCAGCTTCTTGGCAGGTAGTGTAAGGTCTTGATGTGACTAACAGTGTGTCTGCACTATAGAAATGTATTTGATTCTGGAACACTGCTGTGTTACATCTGTAGCTTTCCGGTTCTCTGCCAGGTCAGGAGTCAGCTGTGGACTTAATTTCAGACATATTGGTATTATCATCGAACTCTGGTAACCTTGGTTGATTTGGGAACTTCATATAAAAGGAGACAGATTGATAATTTTTAGTAGTGTGGTTGCCCCTTGATTCAAAAAGAGGAATGTCTGCAAGCAACATAGCTGGAAGAAAAACAAATTCTAGCACAGAAATCAACAAGTTAGACTATTGTTCTTCATCATGTGCTAGAAACTATCTAATAAAATTCTGTATTTATAATTGGATCCAGTTTTTCCATCGAGTTGCATTTGCGTTGCATAATCTCCTATCCTGTTGAAAAATTCTCTTTGGCATTTACAACGTCCACTGCACTGACTGATAACTTGACTGCTCTTCAGGTCAGTTTTGATAGTGCTTGGTTTTGGTCACCACAGCAGTCCAGGCTCAGCTATGTGGTATTTCAGGGGCCATTCCTGATCCTTCTGGAACAGGAACAGCTGGATCCTTCTGGGTGAACAGCTTGTATTATGCACTTGTGGTCACTATGGTTTGAAGCAAAATGGGGAAGTTGAAGGCTTAATCCTTTAGAATCAATCAATAAACCAATGTTTAATCTATAAAATAACCCTGAAGAACAGAATATTTCCTGTGGCAATTCCTTATATCTGATGTATATGTTTTCAGAGTGCAGAGGACTAACTTTTAAACCCCACCATTGGTTGGATGTGCAAAGGAGACTTTGCAGTCCACCTGTTCTTTTACCTTTTTTAAATGCAAAGCTGTCTTCTACACTTTCTGAAAGTGAAAAGCATTTTGTTGACCTGGTATGAATTTGTTTTATGACATAAAGATCATAAATGCAAGATCAAGACAATAAAAAAAAAAAAAAAAAAAAGAAAATATTTAAACTAGGTTAATTTGAATGAAGTGAGGACCTTGTTGAGTATTGTCAGTAAAGAGCCCCAGTTTTGTATGTCCTTCTGCAGAGGAAATGAAAAGTCATCCTAAAATACATCATATGGCCTGCCTATCCAGTAGCCACCCTGCAGTGTGGGTTTGAAGTTCCTGAGGCAAAATCTCCCAGTTCCTGGGCAGTGTTCTAGAACAAGCTGCCAATAAGCAGCTGTCAATAAGGTGATGGGCACCCTGCCCCCGCTTTGTCATCATTCAGTTCTCACTCACACTGTACAACTTGGTGCAGTCAGTGGAGTGCAATTGCCTGGGTTAGATGTGTATCCTTACAAGCTCTTGTGGATCCCACTTTTACAGGTGGATCCTCTCAGTTTTACTTCCTGGAACTAGGAACAAAACAGGTATTCTCTTGTTCTCCTGTTGATTCATGTGTTCCTCATTTTGTTGCCCACCTCTGAATCCACTGTGAGGTGTGTGGCTCAGTAGCTGTGAAGAGAACCTGTGCATGTCATTCTGAGTGGTGAATTCTACTTGTGCAGCCAGTGCCTGGTTTGAGGCAATGCTGACAGTGATAACATAAATAAATGCCTTTTCAAGTGGGCCAGAGAGCTTGCTGAAGGTCTTTGGCATGATGTCTACTTCACAGGTGCATTCCCAAAGTGCTCGATAATGACTGGTGGTTTGAAAAAAATAGAGCAATATTAGCTTTTTATTTCTCAAGGAGTTGTTAAAAGTCATTAAATTAATCAGTATTAAATTTCAGAAATTGTTACATCAGTCCCTGCATCATTAGAATTTTTATTCAAATTACTGCAATGCTTAAGCATTGTTATCAGTTCAATATTGTTTCCTAAATGATCATGAAATGTTACTACTTTTTGTTGAGCAACCCCTGTAATTGCCCATTGTCATACCCTCTGTAGTCTTAGATGTGTCAGCTAGTAATAAAATAAAGAGGTGCACTCTGGTTGGAACTTGTGCACTGGATTTTAACTAAAGGGTTTGTTTTGGTTGTATCATTTAAAGTATATTTTGAGATTTCACAATTAACCTTTGTCAAATATAATAGCAATAGTAATAATTGAAGACATTTCTAGGTCAAGAAAAACAAAACCATCTTAAATGCTTGCAGAGGGATTTTTGTAAAATCCTAATGTGAAGGTGCCTGGGAAATGAGGATGGGCAGAGCCCCACTTTGCCGTGGCTGAAGGGAAGTTTGATGGCAATATTCCAAACCCCTGAAACCTTAGGACATGGAGTAAGCGCTGACATTGATGTAACCTGAGCAGTACAAATGACATTACTTCAATACTACGGACGTTCAGGAGCAGCGGTTCCTGATGGAAAACGCAGAAGTGCAGATAATGGACAGGAAGAGCCATTATGAATTTGCTTCGCCAGGCCCTTCCTAGAGGGGTCTGTCTGTAAGGGCTGCCATGGATGAGTTCCATCTGCACTGCCTTCTCAGCCAGGCTGCAGAGGTAGGAAGTCGTAAGTCGCGGCCTGAACACAGCGCTAATGCCTTCTGCCACTTTAAGGGGCTGTGAAGAGTTTCTTTAATTGCAGAAGATGGCTGAAGCCCTTCTGTGCTACATGCCCCTAATTTCCTCCCTTTTTCCCTCGTGCCAGCTCCTCCTGCTGCCCCCCTCTCCCAGCCCTGACGTTTCCATGTGCAGCTTTGGTCGAGTGTTTTTCCTAGAGCTGACGTGCTCAGGTGTGCTCAGGGACACACACAGGCTCAGCCTGTGTGCACATCCACTGCCTGAGCTCATGATGTGTCTGAATGGGCTCTGTATGGTCCCTGCTGCTGCTGACACCCGAGGGAGCCCTGTCTGTCCCTCCCTGTGACCAGCCCAGAGCAGTCTGGGTTGGGAGTCTGCCTGCTCTGAAGGCGGAGGTGCTCCTCAAAGCTCCCGTGCACGGAAGCTTGCTGGGAGAGCACTGGGACTACTGAAAGGGAGACACCTCTGGCAGAGAAATGGGATCTCTGTAGGAACAGCCATGCTCAAGGGACAGCTGAGCTGGCTTCTGGACTGATAACACCTCTCTGTTTGGTTCTTGAACTGATTAATGTTCCTTGCAGTGGGAATTAGACATTATTGGTAATAACTCCTTCCTAGTCCCCGCTTCCCTTTCAATGGCAGGAATTTTCTTTGAGAAATTAGATGTTCTCAGGAGTGTTTTAATGAAATCCAAGTTTTGTCTCCAAGTCATCAGTTTTGCTCTGTCTCTCATCCTCATACTCCTCCCCAGAAACCCACTAACTAATCAACTTAGCATTGGGCATTCCGAAATGTTTGCTGAGAAAACAGCTCTGTTTTGACAGACAGCAATTATAGCACCTGGGCTATAGGCAGACTTTACAGCTCTTCTGGGGATCTCTTATGAATAGTCACCATGAGGCCAGCACAGCCCTGTGCAAACAAGCTTTGTAACCAAATTGCACTGAAAATCCCCTTCTCTTCTACCCACACCCCCTCCCTCCCAAAATTACTGGGTAGCATGGACAGACCTCCTTTACTTATTCTGAACCTTAAAAACTTCTCACATTTTGTAAGAAAATGCTGTTTAGATTTAGGAAGAGTTGCTGTCTCATTCAGATGTGCTTGTTTGAAGTCCCATACATGGTTGGGTGTGAGTCATATACACTCCTTTTAAGTTGTTGGATTTTAATATTTTTTTCCATAATTGGTGAGCAGCAGAATATTTGAGGGCTTGGAGTGATTCAAGTACATGGAAAATTAAGGAGAGTATGTTAATCTAAACACAGCTTTTGTCTGTGTCCTTTGGGGAGGTAAATTTTCTGATACTGGTTATATTGCTCGTCAGTCATAAATCACATTTTTGAGGAAGCAATGTGCTGTCTGAGGTCACACAGTCATCCTCTGCTACTGTCTTGGAGAGCCTGAAATTTCTTCTCAGCTGCCATTTTATTTCTTCCAACTGCTTTGGTTTATGCCTACATCATTCCTTGCTCTGAAAGGGTTTAATAGAAACTAAAAATTCTTCTGTAGGTAGCATTCCTTCACTCTTTTCAACAGTCTCAACTAGAGGAAAAGGAAAAGAAAATGTCTACAGCTATGCAGCTAATTCAAGACATCAAAAATAGTGAAATGCTAATTTAAACAAAATAATACTGACCAGCCATATTAATGAAGAACAGCTATTACCTTTCATGTTGTAAAGCTGTTCCAGTGTGATAGCCTCCTTGTTCTAAAACATTCTTTTTCCCGGAGAGTCTTTTGGGCCGTTACTCTCAGACGTATTTTCTGTAGGCTGGAATAGGTTATATTTAGTGCATGTACTTTATTTCTGCTTCTAGAGCTGGCTGTTTTTAAGTTAACTCCTTCAGAATGTGTTGCAGTGGGGTGTAGGAGACCGAAAACAAAAGGACTGGCTTTCCTGTGCAGAAGGTGTCTGTTGCAGTCAGGTTACTGTCGCTTCCCTCCCCTCAGCCTGACCTCTGCTGGGAGCGGGTGCTGGCTCTGTCTCATCGTGCCGGGGCACAGGGGCTTCCAGAGCAGCCTGGCCACGCTGCTCCCTTCATATGATTACCTTTAAATAGGAGATTATACAGGGTACTGCCCTCAAGTGGGGAGGACGGAGATGTTTCTCATTCCTACCTTTATTCTACTTAGTCACCTTTATCTTTCCACTGTTGCACCAGTAAGTAAAGAAGCAAGATGTGTGAGAGAAAAAAAAACCACCTTGCATTTGCTTTTGCTTCCCTACTTTGTTTTGCAGTGAAATGATGTTAATAATAGAATGTTAGCAGTCAGATTTTTTTTTAAATAGGATTGGGGATGGCACGTTCTAGACAAAACTTAAGACTTGATTTTTCACTCTCCCCTTCAGGCCACTCTGTAACAGTTGAGCACTTCTCTACAAATGATTAGCCAAAACATTCTTAGAGATATGCCAGTGCTGATTTCTGTTTCATCTGAAGATGATTTTGCTAAGCAACTTAGGGTGCTGTCCTGTCATAGTCCCTGAACATGTTGCTGTCTTACATAAGTAAGGTCTTGAAGATGAAATGAAAGACAAACCCTTTGGCCAAACCTGTAAATGTTCATTTAACAGAAGACTGAGACAGTGCAAAGCATTCCCACAAGGATATAGAGCAAAAATTACATTTCTCAATGTCTGCAAATTTCACTTTGCAACATTAAAATATTTGGAGCTCTTTATTAAGTATGATTTTATGTGTCTTCTTAAGTAGATAGATGAAATGCTGAAAGTTTTTTGGGAACTTTCATTGAATATTTAAAGCCATTTGGAAGGAAGTTAAAGTCTGGTCCCTTAATTTAGCTCTTACTATATGAAGTCAGTGGTAATTTTGTCGTTGGTTTCAGGGAGGAAACCATTTGTATTTACTATAGTGATGAAATTACCTCTGTTTTTTTCTTAATGCCAGCATTCAAAAAACCTTGTCAATTATAAAAAACTACTGTTTTCTATTGATAGTAAAATGGGCAGCATAGTTAGAATTACTGAAAAAAACAATGTCAAGACAGATCTTTTTTTCAGTTTATTAGACCACTTGAGGTATTTGCAGTACACCTAAAATGTTACTTTACTGGTTTGTAACATCCTTTATTAATAATTTGGATCACACAGGACTTGAACAGAAATGTTTTTCCCTCTCTTCTTAGACAGGCATGTGGCATTCCATATTTCCCTTTCCAACATAAGAAACTGCTGAAGAAGTTACACATGTGTTGGGGGTAGCATACTACTGTTTCTGCTATCTAAGAACACTAGAGAAGGGCTAAAGGGAATTTTGGCTCCTTGAAAGTTTAATAAATACTGGAATTTTGATGAAATTCTAGAAGTTATGGAAATGCTGAAGTCCTGGAAGTGTTGCAGAATAACAGGCAGAGGGTGGCTAATGTGCTATGAATTGATTAACTGTTACAGTTCATGAGGAGAATGATGAATAAGCTGATAAAATATTCTGATAACATAAAAAATAGGCTTTTAATTAAGACCAGTCAAATTACTTTGTGTAAGATATGTAATGTCAAAAAATATTATATTGCTCCTTGATTAGCTCTAAAGTTTGGTTAAAAAACCCCAAACTTGTTTAATATAAGTAACTTTTTGCATTAAGTTTAATTAATCTTCTGTAGAAGACCAATTCCCAACATTATCACAGAACAGTTTGGGTTGGAAGGGATCTTAAAGACCACCCAGTTCCAACCCCCTGTCCTGGGCAGGGACACCTTCCACTGTCCCAGGATCTATCCTGGTCCCATCCAGCCTGGCCTTGGATGCTTCCAGGGATCTGGGGGCAGCCACAGCTTCTCTGGGCACCCTGTGCCAGGGCCTCACCATCCCCACAGGGAAGAATACCTTTCTAATATCTGATCTAATTCCATCCTCTGTTAGTTTAAAACCATTGCCCCTTGTGCTCTCACTGCATGCCCTTGAAAAAAGTCCCCTAATGTTATCTGTTAACACTGTGTAGACAATATGCTTACAGAGTGAGCATTATCTGTCAGCATTTTCCCCTCACAGTTAAAACTGAACAGTGACATTTATTTTTGAGCTTAATAGATTTTGTGCTAGGCTTGATGCTGATAATCATTTGATCAGTGAGCTGGAAGCAAGTCTAAAATGATAGTGCAGGTGATATAGAAAATGGTGAGAGCAGACATGTAGGGCCATTTTAAATTGCTTCTTAATGCAAACTCATTTGCACAAAGTGCATGTGAACACAAAGCATATAAATCAGAACAATATGAAGTCTACTGTGCACTATTTGGAAAGGAGTGACTAGGAAAAGATTTAGCCATGTTATGGAAAAGAGTATGACCTTGGCAGCAGAAGGACTTTGGCTACATAAAAATAGGATTAATGAGTATGAGTAGAATGAAGATTTTAGTTCTGTTTTATAGGATAATTGATAGAGTTGTCACAAGACTCTGTATAGTCCTAATATCTAGAAAACCAAATAACAGTAATATTAAAACACTTTATTCAAGCAGAGACAGTCAAAACAAGGATCATTATCCAGAAACTGAGAATAGAAGGGTTGGGAATAGAAAGACATAAGACTGTGACAGTGAAAATTATTAACCACTGGGTCAAACTCACAAGGACAGCAGCCAGTTCCTCATGGCTTTCAGTCACAAAAGATTTCCTTTTCCTAAGCCCCCCAGAATAAATTACTGGTAGCAACCAGGTATGATGTAAATATTTATTTGGCACAGGAAAGCAGACTGGAGAAAAATCAATAAGCCTTAATTCTGCCTACTGTAAGCTCAGAAACAATCCACTGAAGTCAAGGAGATCCTTTAAGTAGCATAAAACAAAATAAGCAGGTTTGGAAGAAGTTATTTTCCACACAACTGTTTTCACTTGTAGGAAAAGTAATCGTGAAACAAAGCTTCAGGAGGTTCAGTCTTGGATAAATCAGATGGGTTTATTCCTACTTACATCTGTTTTATCAATCCTTTTCTTCTCCTCATTCTTTACCTAGATTTTTTTTTAGTTTGACCAGTTCAATAGCATTCTCACTTAAATTTTCCCAAAACCTCCTCTCCTCTGTCACTTTTTCTTATGTTTTTGTCCTCTGAACATCTTTCAGGTGTGTCTGTTTTCCATGAAGCAGCTGCCCAGGGACATGTTACCTCGTTATGGCTGTAGTTTTAGGATCCAAAAGAACTTTGAAGAGTAAAAATTATTATTTTTTCCACTGTTTGCAGTACTGTCATCAAAGCTTCAGGAAAATATCACCTTTAAATGCTTGAGGGGAAGCTTCCCTTCCCTCTACTTATTCATGAATGATGCATACTGAAAACAAAATCTACCCAAGTTTAACTCTGGTTTTGGTGATCCATCACAGATCTGAAGGAGGCAGAGTTACTTTTCCTTATGTCCTGCTTTGTGTGGACATGGGAAGCTCCCATCTGAAGTGTCCTGTTGCTTCCAAGGAGAGCAGCAGGAGTGCAGCCAGCACATGCCTCACCCTTACCTGAGGGACAGCTGGAATACCAGCCAGCCATGGCAGGTTCCTCCTCTACAGCCTGGAAGGACTGTGTGGTAGAAATGTTTAAAGTAAGGTTCCACAGCTTATATAGAGTGGAAAATACCCACTGCTTTGTTTCATGGCTTAAAATGAGTTCTCTTTGCTTCCTCCTGGAAATGTAACCTATGGTGTCAGAGAAACATTACTCTTAGCTGGGAGGGAAATTTCTCAGGAATCTAACAGTACCATCATCTCTGTCACCACCTCAGTTGCTTTCCAGATGCCAAACCCAAAACTCAGATCACAGCCCTTGATCATAGTGAGAACATCCATATTACAACCTAAATTGCATGTCAGATTCTTCATCTTGCAAAGAATAGAAAAAAAAAAAGGGTCTGCCTGCAAACAGAGAAACCAATGATTTCCCTTTCAATTCCTCTGTTGCCTTAAAGTTTGGAGTCAAATTTTTACGGTGCAGAAGAGATCTAAAAGCTAAAACGGAGTGAAAAAACCCAACATATGGAGAATATTTATTCCTTGGGTGGGGAGCTGTGGCTGAAGAACAGGATTATATCAGTGAGCTGCCTGCCCAGTGCTGTCACCCCAGTAACGTGCAGCAGCAGGAGGTGCTGCTGGGGCCGAGGCAGCAGGGCCAGCAAGGAGCGGCGGCGCTGGGGCTCGGACCCATTGTTTCTGTAAGCGGCTGTGGGGCTGTCCAGGTGTCCTGATTTAAAGGCTGCTCCTCGAGACAGGAAATTGTATCTTGTTCTGAGGTTTACTGTAATAAAGTACATAGTCCTGGGGGAATGTGCTGCTGGGCCCATGAATCACTTTATGGGCTGGCTGTTCTGACCTCAGCCCTGTGATTTATTCACGCCATACCGCAGCAGGAATGGCAAAAATGTAAGCGGCGCATGGTCTTCCCAGCCTCCCCCTCTCCAGCCAGATGGGCCTTGAACTGGGAGGCTGCCATCAATCCATGGAGGCAGGTTTGCTCCAGGCTGGCAGTTCCACTTGTCTTGCCCACTCTGCAGTGTGTCTGCTGGGGAATCCTCTTGCTGCTCAGGTGTTTCCTTCGAAGTTTTGTGGCCTTGCAGTTTCTTGTGTGAAAAAATGAAAAATCTCAGTGCAGTCATGGTGCTCCTAGCAGAAATAAGGCATCTTGAAGTGTGCAAGTTTTTGGTTATCCCCTTTTTCCTTTCAGCTAACAATGAACAACAACAACAACGACAAGAAAAGATACCTGTTTTCAGTTCAGAATGCCACTGTTTTACAGATCTTACCAGATGTGCTCTTTAGTAAATCACAGCACTTGCATTTACAGAGGTAGTTAAATGATGTGCTTTTGGTGGAATCACAAATGACAGGAGTGAAAAGTAGCTCCTGACTCTCAGCTCCACTAAGCCATGTTTCTATTCTAATTGACATTGTTAACATGTTATGCATTTAGCAGTTGTTAGTTTTAAAAATCTGGCACTTTCCTTTGGTGCTCATCTTTCAGTTTTTGAAATATTTTTTCTATGTGAAGCATCCTGATATTTTTCTGTAAATTCATTAAGTCTGTACTCTTCAGAAAATGTTCAGAATTTTTATTGATGTCAAAAATACCTATTTCATAAGGATAATTTCAGGATTAAAAATTGTCCACGTCACACGTGTTCACCCTGCCTTGCAGTTATTTTCTGCCCCTTTATTTTTTTATCTAATTTTTTTTCATAAAGTAGATAAAATTGAAACATCTTAAAATTTAGGAAGATTTTTTTTTGCCAGAAATTAACCTTGCCACATATCTTAATAACTAAGTAGATACCAAGTGATAATTCTTAACAGTTGTACAACTAGTTAAAAGTCAACTTTACCAAAATAAGCAAGATGTTAGTTAGAAGGTAGGGGAACTTTCATTTATCTATAGTATAGGCAGGTTTTCGTGAGAGCCAGTTTCTTGTGTGATACAAGCTGGCTTAATTCTGTTTCTTCTATTTCATAGCCTTGAAATTGGAGGCTTATTTCTTTTTCTAAGATGCTAAGAGTTACATCTGTAAATTTACCTGTGGTCATGGTTCTTCAATAAGGCAGTTTTGGGAGGATTTTTGTTTAAACTACAGCATAAACACAGCTTCAGATTCGTTCACTTGAAAAGCTGTTGGTTGCTGGAATGTGCTAAATTGAGGTTTTTCCAATTTCCTCACATATGAATGACTTGCTCTCTCACTTTCTGCCTGTTTCTTAAGGTTCATGTACCTTGTGTCTCATTACAAATCAGGCAATAACAGCTTACTTTGAGATGGTTGAGCTTCTCTTTATTTCAATGAAACGCTTTAGATCTGTACATGAAAAAAGACTTTGAATAGGAGTGTATCATTATCCTTAGCAGGGATCTGATAAAGGGCTGTCCAGGTTCTGTTTGCACGGTTTAGATCAGGCCTAACAGTGCTCACATGCTCAGTCTCTTCAACATTTTACTGCATGCAGCTCTGGTTTCATCTCATGAAGAACAGGCACTGGATAGAGGTAGAAACAGAAAGGAAGGTGGTAGAATGCTCCCTAGTTACTGCAGAATTCCAATTGCTTCAAGCATCTGGAAAGTCATCTTCAGAACTCACCAGAAAATGCTGTAGTGGCCATTCAGATCTTCTGCACTCAGAGACTGCAAGCAGCTACACCTGCTTTCAGACCCGGATCTGGAAAAGGAAATTAAATGAAACCTCTCAGGCCCCTTCTGCTGCAATTACAAAACTAAATATATCCAAATTTTATCCATAGCCCCTGACACCTGCTCCATTTCTGCCTCAACCCTTTCAACAGCTCCTTGCTTAGAAACGCTTCTTTTTGGCACTACTTAAGCACCAGTCATTGGCGCTACCAGGAGCGGGAGGCAAAGTGAGGCCTCAGTGTTTAGTGAAACTGCTTCCAGCCTCTTTTTCCCCTGATGCTGCTATTCCTGTCCTTATCCAGACACTTGGCATCTCTCATGCTCCTTTTTTAATCCCTCTTCTGGGCAGCAGCAGCAGCCAAAGACTGAAATACAGGTAGTTAGGGTTAGGATGGAATAGAGATCAGCATTAGTGCTGCTGGTGTTACTACCACCAAAACCCTAGGACATCCTTTGCACAATTAATATAAAAAGGTCTGATGCTGAAGAAAATATTTTTTTTAAAAATCAGTGTGGTTCTGGAAGAGAAGCTTGAACGAATGTACAAAAGAGCCCTCAGAGAACAAGGAGTAGGAAGTTAGGTGAGGTACATCCAGGTTGGTAGTCAGATAGATAATCAATAATAAAAGCAATCCATAGCTCTGACAAGAAAATCTCTTGAAATGGTACATGTGGAAGAAAATGGAGGTGCTTGTAAGAGAGCAACAGAAGGAAGTAGCTCTACACATCTGGTATGTAACATGAAACTGGATGTCACAGGGATAACAGCAATTAATGGGAAATAGAATAATATTCAGAATGTGGGTACAAGTTGTTCAGGAAAGCTAAAAATGAAAGCAATGGCATTGTATATTAATTGCAATGGAGGTTCTAAGGAAATAAAGAGTATAAATTACAGCATGACTTTGAGTCAAAATAATGTAAGGATCATAAAAGTTACACAAAGAGACTGGTTGGTATCATGCTATGGATATTATGTGTAGTGCCATGTTAAATGTAAGGAATAATGGAAAAATGTGGTTTTGTGGTAGATACCTGTTTATTGGATAAAAGTCAGAGAAACTGCCAGGCTTGTTAACTTAATAATCACTAGATCACCAAGATATAATGGTGTGAGATTTCAGGATTGTAGTAAGTGGTGATGATACTAGAGAAGAAATCATCACCAAAACTGACTTCAGCTGTAGTGATCAAAAATTGATAAAACCTATATTCAAATAAAAAAAACTATGCTAGAAAAGTGAAGTTTTCAATTTCAAAGTAATAAACTGAAAAATGGAGACTGCTAGGTAGCAAGTAGATGGGACAGAACAATAAATATTCTATAGCCACTGCTACAAAAAGATCAGGAAAAGAACTGGAACCATAATGCACTGAGAACAGAGATATGAATACAGGGGTATGAATATGATCCCAAAATTAAATTAATGCCTTTGCCTTGGTTTCCAGTGAGCTGATAAAACATAGAGGAAGACAGGTATGATCACTGTTGGAATGAGTATGTCAGCTGTGGAAATGAGACAGATGCAGAGGTGAGATAAATGGTACTAACCAGAAATAACATGGTGGTCATTTAGCAAGGAGGTAGATGCTCTCTCAGTTTGAGTATAAAGATTGGTTATCATTTTCTTAAAACAACTGTATTATAAATCATGACTAGAGTTTTTCACGTGGTCAGAAGCCACAGTAAGATTGCAGTATCGCTGTCAAAGTTTGACTGATAAAGCTGAAATTTCTTCCTACCATCTTTCAACCCAGGCCAGATTCACAAAGACATCAGGACAATTGTTTTCACTCTAGTAATTGTGGTTGTTTGATGTGTTATAATCAGCATGAGTTCCATGATTCCTTTTCCATTCTTACACCTTGGCAGCACCAGCTGTGGCAGCGAAGGGTTTGACACAGTGTCAGGAGGAGCTGGGGCTCCCCGTGTTTGTTCAGCCTGGGCTTTGACTGGCCTGCCAGGCTGCAGGGATACACAGCCAGTAACCAGGGAGGGGCAGGAACCTGGAAATGGCAGGGCAGGACCATCTCTTCCCAGCAGAGCCTGTCTTGTTGTGTCAGCTTACGCTGACCATGAAACCACGTGCTAATCTAAAGCTCAACCTATACTTGACTGTGTCCTAGGAGAAGAAATTAGAGCTGCCTTACTTACAAGGTCAGTTTTCAAAATCTGGTGGATGTGTTCTGGTGGCCTGTATTGCCTGGATGAAAAATACACCTTGAGTTTGTGCTCTGTCTGCACTGTTGTTAAATTGCAGATGAAGAAAGAACGCCCATGTCAGCACTTCCTTCTCTGAAAAGCCAGTGCTGGGGAGCTCGAGAGCCTTGTAAGTACTGCTGTCTCTCATCCAGCCTCTGCACTGATGGCTGTTAAAGCAAGGAAGGTTGCCTTTAAAAAAATTCTACCCTTTATAGGGACACATCTCCCGTAACATCGGGTGCCAGGATTGAAAATTCGTTCTAAAATGTGCCATCTTTGGGAACTTCCACTCTTCACAGGCACATAGGTAGGGCTTATGGACTGTCAGTTTAGCAGCTGTGATATGCAGCAGCCAGTTTTTCACTGGAGATATTCATCAATAAAAACAGTTGAGGAAATTAGGAGTGGGTTTGAAAGTTCTCTGAGAAAGTGTTAGATTTTTTTCTAGATATGCTGGCAGACACAGTCTAGGGCTGCACTTCAGTTCATGCTCAGACCTGAGACGTAAGCAGAACTAGGAATTGTAACTTTTTACCTCTGGTACCAAAGTGATAAAATTAAGATGGAAAGCTTAAGCACAAGAAGGGCTAAAACACTGATGGGAAAGGCAATATAAAATATTTATAGGACTGCTTGTGACTTTATCAGATACGTTGAGGGAAAGGACTTTGAAAAGCTTTGCTTATCAATCCTGCTAAGGAGCTCTGTGATTCTAGGCAACTGGGATGTTAGAGGAAATGTGTGTAGGAAAGTCTAAATGTGTCACCAGTATCTTTTTTTTTTTTTTTTTAACAAGGACAGTACAAGTGGTAATGCTTCCTGTGTCATGGAATTCACATTGATTATTATCACACTATTTTTATAATGGAAAATTAAAGGGACATGATGTTTGTGACCACACAGCTGTACTCACAAAGAGTTTATATTTTACCTTGTTTTCCAGTTGTGGTCGCATGTATGCAATGACACTGAAGAGACCAGTGGAAAGGTGTACATTCAAAAAGCTTCAATTTGCTGATGACAAAAACCTCTCATTTTCATGTCATTTGGTTTGCCTGAATTCTCAGTTTCTGTTTTGGTAGCTGTAAGAGCACAGGCCAGAGATTAGAAAGGCTGCTGATGTGCCAGCCAGACCAGGCAGAGGTGATGTGCTGATTCAGGAAACAAGTGCTGGGATGGAAGAAGCGTGGTGTTATCCCTTTGGACTGAAGGTTTAGGGCTGGGCTTTGGAAATTAATTTGCAGCCTGAGGTTTGATTATTCCCAGCTGTAATTAAAAAAAGCAGGTAGTACCTGTTGCCAAGTTAAATTTTTTTCCCCATTCTCTTGCAGTAAGAGGTTGCTACTGTTTCTTTTGGATAAAAGTTTGCTCACTTTGAGATACTTCGAGCTGCATCTTAAATGCTGTAGAAATTATAGCCAGTGCAGAATCTGGCAGTTTGCATATTAAGCATCCTGAAATGTCATTCACTGGTATAATTGCCTTTTCAAAGTTACTTTTAAGAACCAAATCGCAATACTCAGAGCTCTGCAAGGACTGTCTCCTCCCTGTGAGGTACTGCAAGTCATAGTTTCTTAATTTTCTGAAGATGTTCTATAACCAGAAGAAAAAAAAACCAAAACAAAACAAAAAAAAACCCCAAACATTTGGAGTTCAGAACTACTGCTGAAGTGATGAAAAGGACAATGTGGTGCCAGGGGATCCGGCCCATTGAATCAGCAGTTTGGTGTGTTGTACTCCTAATTACTTTTTAAGAGTTTATTTAGTGTGACCCACCCAAACCCTGTCATTCTGCTAAACTCATGAAATTACTGAATGCCACATCCCAATGCTTTCATGTTCTAAGCAGTTGCCTGTCTGTCTAGCTCTCATAAGACTGCAGTACTGTATCCGAATCTCTCTGCCTGCTAGTTCTTTCTGTTGTTGTCACATCATGGGAAGGTGTTTTAATTCATATGCAAACAATACAGTTCTCATTGTGATGGTGATCCACCAGGGTGAGTCTGACAAATGTCTCTGATAGGAAAGCTTTAAAAGCTTTTATCAGCATTTTCTGTAGGCTTGGAGTAAATGCAGTGGACAAAAATCAGATAACTGGAACGAGGACTGTACAGGTGGCACTGCTGTTGTTCTGTGGGGATTGATGCCCTAACCTTGAGGAAACAGTCCATGAAACAGGAGAATGGCACAGCAGCCATAATTACAATTCATCTTAATATGCCAGGTTGAAAATGCTGGCAGCTTAATCATCACTCATGGAAGTGCAGTCTCTGTTGAAGGAACTGACTGGATTGCTATGAGCTCATAGCTACCTGAGCTTTTCAAATTTGTGTCAGCCTTTTAAACACTTTAGTTTAATGCCAGTCAGAAGGAAAGCAGATTTGATCCCTATAATGCAGCTAGGACTGATGGAATTATCCCAGTTCCTCTAGGACATTAAAATCAAAGCTGGTGCTGATATCAATATGGCTTTCATATTTTCTCATACACATTTTCAGAAATACTCCAGATACGAAGAAATCTCATAATTTGAAATAAATTTTTATAGAACAATATATTTATAACATTTCTATATGGAATAAGTGTTCTCCCTAACATATGTAAACATATACTTTTAATGAGTATGTATAGTTTTCATGTTTTGAGGCATCATTAATTCAGCACTGTTTACAGCCTGTTATTCTTTCCAATTATACAGCTGATAAATATTCCAGTGCTATGACCCTGGGAACAGTACTGCAAAGTACAAAACTGCTTTTTAAAGTTCACATCCTCTCATGGTTTACCAAAAGGATTTTTCTCCTTTACTAGGAAAGGACTGTGAAGGAATTATGTAGTGTTCTGAAACCAGGTGCCATAGAAACCCATTTGAAGACAGCTTGATTCTATTAGTATTTGTAATTAGTAATAGTGTAATAGTACACTATTGCCCAGTTACCTTCCCCAAATCAGACAATTCTGTCCAAGAGCTGAAGGGACACATGCATTTGCGTGCTGTTCTTTGTTGTGTGTTGTCAAATCTCTACGCTCTACTGACCTGTAACTATTCTGTAGCCATTTGTTTTAAAAAGGCAAGCCCATCTTTCTTTGCATTATTCTTTGAAGCCTGCAAACAAAGAAAATAATGTTGATATTGATCTTGAGATTATATCCACCGTTGTCTCCTAAGAGAATTGAGCCTACTGGTCTTGATACCACTCCAGTCTGTACTGATCATGATCCACATTCAGTGAAAGGCGTCAGCCTAAATAGAAGGAAAAAACAAATTTCCCTTTTTTTTCCAGTTTGGAGTGAATCTTGAACCTGTTTTCAGTAGATTTTTCTACACTGCTGCCATTTCAGGTTTCCTTTGGTGGTATTCAATCTGTTTCAGTCTGCTTCCCTCTTGAGAGCCGCAGTAGAGCTCAGTTCAGGCTGCAGAAGCTGCTCCCATGGAGAGATAAATGGGCAGTTTTCCCCTGCTGAGTTGATGTTGGCACAGCTGCACTAGTACCAGCATCTGTAATACCTGAATTAACTTAAGTGAGCTGTGTCTGTTCAGTGACTCTGACCCTAGCCAGCATTTTAAAAGATCAGCAGCCTTGGGTTGTGCAGTTTTCCTGCTTCTGAGAACATTTCAGGACCTCCAGAGTTGTGAAGTGAGGAGAAGCATTTTGCTGAAGAAGCTGAGCCTGCAGCAGTGCCCGAGCCTCCAGGACTGCCTGCAGCACTCCTGATGGATGTGCTGGTTCCTGCACTACCACCACCATTCACACAGCAGCCCTTGTTCTCCTTGCCACATCACCTGTCGTGCAGCATGTTCCTCTGGCCTGCCTGGGCATAAAGCTCTCAAGAAGGGAAAGAAGTCACTCTCGTGCTGCTCTTCAGTCAGAAACCTTGTCTTTTGCTTGGTAGTATGTCCTTTTTATGGTCTTAGAATCACTTGGCAGTCTGCAGAGAACAACAGCTTGCCACTACAGACATGTCCCTTGCAGCAGAGCTGACAGTGAGACCTGCACTTCTCCCACATGGAACAGTTTATGTTTAGCTTGCTAAAGTAAAACATGCAGCTACAATGCACTTATCACAGGGTATTTTTCTTATTTTTGTTCAAGCTTCATCGTGTTTCATTCCAGAAAACAGTCAGAAAGCCACTGTGGCTTTCGCCCTGCTCCTTGACCAGCACCCTCATCTCAGAGCTCAGCACTGATGTTTTGGCCAGTAGGATGTTCTTTGCTAAGGCATGGTGGCAAAGATTTTTCAGGAAAAAAAAAAGTAATGGACTGCTATCTACATCTCATTTTCCTGGCCTTGGGGTTTTCACTTAAGAAGTAGAGATGGGCAACAAAGGATTTGATTTTAGAAGGTATATGGCTTACATGCTATTTGAGGCACCTCCAATTTCCATTCCAGAGTAATGGCTCTATAGATAGAGTTACGGAGATATTCTTGGCTCTGGTCCTGAATCATCAGTGAGGATTGTGGGCTTACTATTAAAAGAATAAGTGTTTCTTTATAATCAAAACAGATTACTCTGAAGAAAGTGAAAATGACCAGAGCTCCAAGCCAGCCTGTCTTTCCCAGGATACCGATAGCTGGAAAAAAGCAGAGGTCATGGATCATGTTCTGTCACTTCACCCTATTGGTATTTTTCACTTTTCAGGCAGACGTCCAAAATTGGATACTTTTCCATAAAGCAACAGCAGCAGAAACAAAATGGCCATAATAACATGCCCATTATCTATTGTTCCCACACCTACAATCTTGACACTACATCTGGGAATCCGATGGGCACCTTTTCCTTTCTTCTACTCTTTGCCTCCGTTAAGTCACCGGAATATTTATATTTCTTCATAGCACAAATGTATTTAGTATGTTTTATGATTATCCTAATGTATCTAAAAATTTTTGCTTTACTTTATGATGTTACATTTTGAAAGGGAAACAATGTTTTCCTAGATGTCATCTAGGCAGGATCCATGTACTCTCTACACTAGATCTGTGAGATTTTTGATATGCTAGTAGTTCATTTAAAGCAAGCTCTTGGACTGTACAAGAAACACCTGTGTAAACCCAGAGAGAAATTCCACCCACAGAAAGTGCGTTGTGTAAGAACACTCTCCTGTCAGATGGTGAACAAGTTTGTCTGTTGAAACACACCTTTTCCTTTTGAAATACATGATTCTTTGACATTTTTTGATACAGTGGTTTCTGTTGGGATCCTGATAATAAGCTTCTTATATTGATTGCTGCAGCAAAACTTCAAGTGCATTTGCCACTTCATTTTTAGATTGAATGTAGATAAGAAATGTGTAGTGTTCAGTTTGTCTTTCATCGTCACTCCTGCATGATGCCATCTTTCACACCACCACACATGTTTAGGACCTCGTTTTGTTCCTTCTTTGCAAGGTAATGAGAGGTGAGACAAGCCAACACTACTGGGCAATAAGGCCAAGGTTTTCTTTTAAATCTTACTGCACATCACCAGCTGAAAGGACAGAAATAGTTGTTTTCCCTAATGTAGAGCAAACGAAGACTTGGACTTCATTTGAGAACTGCCGTTTTATGATCTGGGTGATTACCTTTGTCTCCTTTCTTCCCAGTATGTATAAAATGCTTCTGTATTCTATCTGTAAGAGTTTTCTTCTACTGGGAAAGAGTACGGCAAGGTTGGTTTTCTGTACTAGTTGTTATAGCCCTTGGGCCTCAAGATCTTGCTACAGAACATTGTTATATATTGGTTACTCACAAGGAAAGCCAAAGAGAGGCTGAAGCATCTTTGAAAGCATCTATTTCAACATCAGTCATGCAGCACAAAGAAGTCTTTGTCACCAGTCCCTTCTGGGAATATACTGTATTGTTTGAGTGCTTTCAGTAAAATTTGTCACGTGCCACCTTTGTAAAATACAGCATAAATAGGCAGTTTAACCTAAGGAAATTTAACACAGGTCTTATGATTTAGTCCAGTATCTGTGCATAAATGCTCATAATCTGTTCTGGAAATGTTTAGAGCATGATAAAGGATGAAAATGTTCAGCCAAAGTAATAAAAAATGTTAATTATTAAAAACTGACAAGGTGAGTGCAAAAGAAGAACATAATGTGTTTTTCTTATCCTGTAAGCTGCAATTTGGTATCAGCACAGTTGTTTAGGGGGAGGTGTGTGGGTCTTGATTTCCTGTTCCACCAACAGGCATATAGCCCAGACAAAACTATTTATTACTGCTTTTCAGAGTTGCACACTGGTACAGCATTTGCGGTATGTTCAGATCTTTGTAGACGAGTCCTCTAAGTTTTGCAGGATAATAAAGTAATTTGTTTGGGGTTTTTTCAGACAAGAAGCCCTTCTTGCTGCCATTAGTGAAAAAGATGCCAATATTGCTCTGCTAGAGCTTTCATCCTCCAAGAAAAAGACTCAGGATGAAGTGGCTGCACTGAAACGAGAGAAAGACCGTCTTGTCCAGCAGCTCAAGCAGCAGGTGAGTACAGGAGGGCTAGGAAAAAATCCAGGTAATAATCTGGTGTGGGATTATTATCTTGGTTTATGGAACTAATAATGCGTAATCCTGTCGTACATTAGGACAGAAAGCGCACAAGTAACAATTTGAAACTGGCTACTGGACTCAGCGTGGAGGGAAGTTTGTGTCACTGCCCGAGTGGTAAATGTGTGACAGAATGTATAGGAAATTGTGAACCAAGAGGACACTGGTTATTATCCTCTGCAAACACAAAAAGTCACAGATTTGGGGCAGAGTAGTGATACTTCTCTTGGGGGTTTGTTTTTGCCCTCCTGGGGAAGAAGCCTGTTTGGAAGAAACTTCTCCTAGTTGTAGAGCTCACATATGAATGCTATACCACACAGTGTCTCCTGTGATTTCTGATTGCAACAGGAGCACCATGTGCCAGCTTCTAGAGTAGACTTTGGGAAGTCTCGTGTGTGTGAGGAGATTGGTCCCTTCCTATTTCTGGCCTCTCCTATTTCTAAGATCTTTCTGTGTTGGCCCAGCAATTAGAAAAAATGTGTTCCCATTCAAACATTGAATATTATGTTTCAGTACTGAATGCCATGTGAAAAGCACATTGCCAGCAAAACACAGAGGAGGCAAAAGACAGCTCTGGCACTAAGAGATTTAGGATCTGAAAAATCTGTGTAGATTTTTCACTTCAGCACTTCTGGTGGATGTTCCTGGGTTATTCCTTTGCCACATTCCTTGTAATAGCACATATGCTGCTGCAAATCCAGTATCAACTTCTTCAGTGCCACCATGTCCATCTTCATTAAGTTTTATGTGCAAAATTTCATCTGTCAACCAGATGATTTCTCTTGCTGTCAAAGAACATAAGACAAAAACAGGTCAGCATTGTGGTAAGGGATTTCTGTGCTTCTTTCTTAGCAAACACAAGTAGGTTATTGGCCTTGTTGTTTCAGATAACAATTATTTAATTTAACAACTTATTTAATTTAAGAACAGTACTTTTGGGGGTTTTATGTACCAGCTTCAGAACAAGCAAGAAGTATAGGTTACAGTCTCGTCTGATTTTCTTTTGAGCAACAGTCAAAGTTACTGTTCCTGGTCAGCCAGGTCATCTACTAAAACAGGGATCAGAAGTGGTCACAGCAATGCCAAGTGCTTGTTTTGTTCCTGTAATTGTGGATGCAGCAGCTGTGATTTATGGTACCACTCATTCCAAGAGAAATCAACACTTCATTCTTAGTTCTTGTTGTCCTAAGCTTAAATTCTGGTGCTTTCATGCCTCTTGCCCTTCCCAGTGTCCTTCTGATTATCTTTTGTGAGTAGATGGAACAGTCTGTTGTATTTTGTGGTGAATTTTTATTGCTGAAAAATTGTGTCTATTTAATTAACATATTAATGTTGTGCTTATCTTTAATGACTTAGGTTTCAGTTAAATAATTTTTTTAAACCTTGTTGTAGTTCCTATCCTTACCTTTCAGTGCTGGTAAGTCTTACAGGATCATAAACTCTTCCTAAAAAGACATGGCTATTTCCCTTAAGGATGCCAGTTCTAAGTGCTTTTCTGTGTATGTGTGGGATACTTAATTTCCCAAATAAACAAAAATTGCAAAGGAGATTAATTTGAAATTGTTCTTGGTATGAAGTGAGACCAAATCTGATCTGAGGTTGGAGCAATAGTCCTTTTTCAAATAATTCCTTGGACTGTTGAAATGCCTTTGAAGATTCTGGTTTCAAAAGTGTCACCAGCTATAAAGACTTGGCACTGTTTAAGATTGTTTAAGATTTTAATCTTAAAAATAATGAAGAAAACATCAAGTAATCTCCTCAGCACATCTGTGCTATGAGTAGTATAAACAAGAGCTATATGTCTAGTACAAGCATAAAATCACAGTACATCCACAATCCTAAAGGCAGAATAAATATTTACATATAAACAATCTAAACTGTATTTAAAACATACCTGAGAAATATTTATGTGACCAAACAGAGATTTGACACATCCTCCCTAAATTCTATCCTATGTTTTAAGGATGTGTCATCTTTTATCCTTTTTTCTGTGTGTGTGTGCAGCTTTCAACACATTGATAGAAAAACTCCTCATTGCTTATTATAGGAGAGTATTACTCACCATCTCTGTAAGTTGCAGAGAATCTGAAATTCCATTTATTTTTTCAGTGCCAGTAGTTTTGGTATGTACTTTTTCTGAATAAATTCAAACCACACCAGCTTTGACAGCTCCAGAAATAGGAGATGGGTCAGAAGAGATGGCTGTGAGATTTTACAGGATCCTCATTACTGATGTAGTCAAGGGGAATCTCATTTTTCTACGTGCTTTGCAAATATTCTGTGTACTTGGCCCTTGCACTCCTCTTCAGTTGTTACAGGTCATCAGCCTCACATTTTCCAACGAAACAAGTGTGCTGCTTCCTCAGTTTAAGCCTAGACCCTTTTCTGCTTCTTGAGAACAAGGGTCCATCTGTGTTTGCCAGCTCCACAGAACCGTGTCACTTTTCAGGAGCTTCCTAAAACTTTAGCCATAATTCTTAAATTTACAGTAGAAATTGTGAATGAAAAATCTTTCAGACTTGCAGATGTATTGAACACAGCTGTTCAAGAAAGGCAAGTGATGCCACAAATCACTTGTTCTGGAAGACTTTGAAAAGCAGTTCTGGAACCCAAAAGGTTTGTTCAACCCTTCAGATTCAGAGCTGTGATCCTGATTTCAGTCATTCGTGATTCAGAGCTGTTAAGCTCCCTGATAAGTATTTGGTATTTCAGGCCATCCCATTCCTAGGAGATGTTTAGTCTTTGTGGTGAGAAAGCAGCTCCTTCAGTTGGTGGTCAGACACAGCTGAGTGTAAGATTCCTGTTTCCACGTCTGTAGGATGCACACGGAAATGCTGAGCAGTTTGGGAAGGGGGTGGTCTGTGGGAAGAGCTGTGCATGCTGTGGTCCCAGCATTGCTGAATCTCACTGTAGGCTGGGAGGAGCTTCTGACAGAGAGAGTGCTTTAGGAAAGCAGTTTCCTGACTCTGCTGCAGTAGAGGGTATGACTGGATCCAAGCGTGAAGAACAGGATTTGGGTTATGACTTTTCATTGCTTCTGCTGGTTACCATTGGCTGACTTGCTGTTAATTGACTTTTCTTAAAGTGTAGAAAGATACAGCACTCACAAAACAAAAACTTCCCCCAACAGTTTCCCATAGTTTTTATTTATTTAAAAATGTCAGTGAACACACATAGGTTCATCAAGGGAAGGGTATCCAGACTGTGGAGGACTCTGCTGTCATTCCTTGTGCTGACTCTCTCCTTTCCCAACACTGTCACATTCCTGGTCGCTCACACAGGAAGGGTACTGCTGCACAAGAGAGGGAAGGAGTCCTGCCAAAGACATTTTTGTTCTTCAATTTCTCTAAATATGTGCATTAAAGGTTGGATGAAGAGAAGCATTTTGGAAAGAGGATATGGCATCAATGTTGTTTTAATTTAGAGCTTCTAGGCTCTGAATTGCAGGAATGTGCCTCAATATAGAGCCCATTTCCTAATGAGGCACTCGGCATTGACCAGGCTCTGCAGTAAATGCAGCTGCCTGTTTCATATTGGTTGTCAGTTTGCATGAGGGATTTCCTCTGTCATCAGACAGGCAGGGTGATTGCAGGGTGAGGGTCACCAACTAACATGGTCCCAGTTCAGTCCCTCCCAGGATGCTCTGTCTCGGTGGGTAGCTGGTGGGAAGCAGGGCCTGGGAGGCTGCTGCACCACAGGGGCTGGGCTGGGGCAGGAGCAGTGAGCTCGAGGTTGTGTAACCCAGTCCAGGTGCCTGGGGACACTGTGGGGAGCAGGGCTGACAGGGACCCGGGGAGCTTTGGGCTGCATTGTGCAGCATGTCTGCTGCTCAGCTGGTAGGAAACAGCCTGGTTGCCAATTATCCCTTTCCTCGTCAAGCTAAGTTTTAATAAAGGGTGAAGGGAAGGCAAATCTGAATGGCCTGAGGTTTTCCTGACTGTGGGCTTTGAGTCTTAAACACCTGGGATTTTCTGCTAGGAGCTGTTTGCAGCAAAGATTGGCATTTTCTGGTTTTGTAGAGTGTGTAGCAGAGTGGGTGCCTGACTTGACCAGCGTATCTGTCACTGCCATGCCACAAATGTGAAGTAATAGTGTTAAAATTTTTAGGAGGCTCTGAATGGTATTAGTGTTTTCTGACAGCTTGGAGTGTTATTCAGATTAGTTGTTTGTAAATCACCATATTCACTTGTTGTCGTGGTTTGGACAGGTGTTTACCAAGAAAGGCAGGAGCCTCGTTGGAATGAGAAATGTAAACCCCCTTCCCTCCGAATTAGCAATATTTTGAAATTAAGGGGCTCTCAGGCAAAGATAGGGAATAGGAATAACAGATCTTTACTAAGTATTTATATGAGGTAAACAGGCAACAACTCTAACGGTGACAACAAAACCAGACCCAGAGAACCCACTGACAGCTGCTCTCAGGTGTCAGGCACCTTCCCCTTTGGTGCAGTTCCGGTCCCAGCCGGCAGGGGCGCTGTGGCTCCGCTGGGCAGGGCAGGTGCGATGGTTCCCCCGCGGCTGCAGGGGGCGCTGTGGGGCAGCTCGGGGAGCAGACGCCAATGGCGGCTCGACCGCAGCGATCCTGGGGTGGTGGCTGAGATGTGCTGGGAGCTCCACGGCTGTAGCTGGGAATCTGGGACACCTCAGCAGGCGGGGTGGGGGTGCGGGGCTGGTGCAGCAGGAACTCGGAGCGGTGCTGAAGGAACGGCGGGGCTGGGGCAGCGGCCGAGGCAGCGGCACTCACGCGGTCCGGTTGGAACTGGGAGAAATGAGACCTCGGGATCCCAGGTGGAAAGAGTTCCCCTCCCAGCGAGATATTAACAGGACACCAACCTCAGCATCTGCGGCAGGAGAAACAGGCTGGACTGGACCGCAGTGGCAAGAAGCGAGCTCCCTTCCCCCGGTCACAGCCAAACGTGTCCCCCTCCCAAAGCCGAGAGCAGCAGCAGAGCGAGCGCGGGGCTCCGGAAGGCCGAGCCGGAGAGCGGGACCGGGCTGTGTCCCAGCCCCCACCAGCTCCACCCCCCGCGGGGTCTCTGTCCCTCCTGAGGAACCCCCAGACAGGGAGGTGCCGCACTCATATGCCTGCCGGACTCAGCCATTTTCTATTGTTTCTCCTTAAGTACTGATCTATTAGCATTTCTAAGGAGGAAAAAATTTCAATCAAAAACGTTGACAGTTGTTTTATTACATAATGTTTCATAATTATTATTACAGCAGAAGTTACCAGAAGCTATCTTGACTCAGTATTACCAATGACAGAATCTCAAAATTTTCATTTGAAGTCGTGTGACTTCAGGTTAGATTATACTATGTATGATTTATTATGCTGCCCATGCCTAAAGAAAAGTTATTTTCAAACCAGTTCCTCAGTCTTTTAAGAATATGTTGAGTTTTCGTTCTATACTTCAGCACGCTCAGCTTAGGCTTTCTCTGTGGTTTTCATTAACATACATTTTCTTTTGTCATGCAAACTGTTAATAGTATGAATAGTATGTGAATAGTATTTGAATAGTATGGCCTCAGGTGAGAGCTCTCTGCAAGCCAGTTGGTTTATACAGTTACACCTGTAATCTGTTCTTAAAGACTCTGAGTGAAGGAGACCTTCAGTCCTGGGAAGTCTTTTTTATAGCTTATCTGTCTTTATCATTATATGGAATGTCCCTTACTGCAATTTAAACTCATTACTATTTTTTTCTATCTATTGGGGGCACAGAAAAAAATATATTTACTACATTTCATGTTTCACTCTTGCTGATCACTCACAAAGAGCTCCTGTCTATTTTAATAAAGGGGGATAAGAAGCCCTGTGCTGTTGTAAGTGTGGGTTTTGTATTCAGCCTGCTTCCCTTCTGCCTCTATATCCTCATCAAGATTGTGCCTTCCTCTGTGAGTCAGCATGAATTTAGGGGGCTGTTATTTAACATTCCCACAGATAGAGGGGGAATTATTTGGCAGTGGTCAAATAATTGATAATTAACTGGTAATTCATGCAGTATTTAATATACATTCCATCTAAGCAAGCAAGTATCAAAACTGTTTTCTCTGTGCTACTTTGTGCCTCTTCCCTGCAAGATTTTGAATGCTTTTCTTTATGAGGCCAAGATACTGCAACGACTGGTTTCCCAAGTAAATGTGGTTCATGGCATCATGAGAGAAAGGAAAGAATTGTAGATTCCAGAGTAGCTCTCACCCCAAAAATTATATTTTTCCACTGTTACTTGTTTCCCTGGAAACCCTGCACACTGACACCTGACACTCCTCTGCTGTGAGCTTTTCCAAAGTGAAGTTCCGCTGGCTGCAGTCATTTCTGTTTATAACAAGAGAATGTAAAACAGGTCAAAGGAGACTGACAGGCAAATGTTTTCCTCTTGCTGCTGTGGAGCTGTATCAGCATGACCACACTTCTGGCAGTTTTAGTTACCACCCTGCCCGATGAAATAATACAGATTGTGAGAGGCGTGCACTGAGTCCTTGCTTTACCTTAGCTGCCCTGATTTGAAACCATGTCTGGTGAGTGAGGGTACCCTGTTAGCTAGAGAATTCTTCTCCACGTGTCATGGATACAGTCACTGCAGGTAACTGTAATGTGGTGCTGTTTTGTGACAGAACCCCTGTTGTCCTCTGAAAGATTCCAGCAGTCTGGAGTTCAGTGAGGGGAGGTATCTCACAAACCACTGTCAGAAGGGAAGTTAGGAAGGCTAGGAATATGTCTGAGTGTGGTGGTGTTTACAGCTGAGCAAGAAAAGTTAATATTTGAAATGAGTGATGAGATTCAGAGCACCTGGATCCATTGTTATTGATCTCTTTACCACAGTACCCATGTACTTGCACTGGCAAGAGTGCAAATAGATGTAAAAGTGGGAAAAGAAAACTTTTGTGATAAGGAAGTTAAGAACAGGCAGAGGAGTTTGAACAAGGTGCTGTGTCAGAGGTGGCACTATATATAATGAACTGGGCAGAACAGAAGGTACTCTGAGTTCTGGTGCTCTCTGAATGCCAGGTTAACCAATTTGAAACAGGAACAAACAGATTAGTGTGCTTTGCCAGAAATTTTTCAAGGAATAGTGAAGCATTTCAAGAACTATCGTCACTTGCAGTGGACTTGTTACATAAGCAGTGCAGTTTCAGCCTCAGCTATCCAGTGCATAGAGTCAATGTAGAGCCACCTTTTTTCAGGTTCTTGCACCACCAGTGTCTGGAGGGTCACTTGCAGCTTTTCAGTTACTTGCTTTAATACACAAAGGTGCCAAAACATGTAGTTTTCGTAGTATGTTCTTAGCTGTACTAGCAGTGTAGCTGGCATACATGTGAGCAGGCAGAAGTGGGGAAAATCACTCTGTACACTTCCTATTCAGGAAGCTGTTGGACTAGAAGCAGAAGAAACTTCTGGCTGAAGTGAATATATATCCACTAATTGGCTCTCATCAAGCACTGCCAGCTGTCAAATTTAAGCATCGTGGCTTTTGTCGAAGGCCTGTAATTCACCCAGATTATCAATCGCAGCGTTGCTTGTCCTGCCAGGCTTTGCTCCTCAGTAATTGTTGCTGTCAAGGGGGAAGTCTCTGCCAGGAGCAGACCCCAGCACCCTGACAGCAGCGAGCAGGCACAGAAAGCCAGGCTTTGTCGTGCCCCTGAGCACCACTGCCTGGAGCACAGCACGAGAAGCCCTCACAGATTAAAAGAAAGCACCTTCTCCCTGCCACGTTGTCCAGACTTTTTTCCCATCATTTTTAATCATCTCTTAGCACTCAGTGCAGTGTCAGCAGTCTTCTCTGGGGCAGCATTTCATCTTTCCCTGCTATTACTTACACTCTTTCCCCTCTCCCTCCTCCTTTCCCCTTTGCCTCTTGCACGACTATATATTAATGGCTGTTCAAGGGAGCCCTGTCTGTCACTGGCTGCACGATGCCAGGGAAGGGAACTGCCTGTTGGAACAGTGTGAGTGCATCTTCTTTTGGAACTGCTGTCAACAGCCCTGTGTGCTTTCTGCTTGTGCCTTCAGCCACGTCACAGCCTGGAGATTTCAGGGTATAGCTGTGAAGTTTGCTGGAAGAGGAAGGCGCTTTGCCTCACTGAGAGAGAGGGCTTTAAGATTTATAGGGGTGTTGTGGAATTCAGATGACAATACAGTACTTGGTACCCTTTCTTTCTAGACATTTGTAATGTTTTCTAAAATACTGGAAGGACTAATATTTCCCAAGTTTGAACTCAGATTTCACAAACCTGTTTCGCTCTATAAGAAATATTGACTATATTAAGATTTTCATATTCTAGTTTTACACCTTTTTAATGCATAAAATTTTGCACAAATAAATTTTAATTAATTGCATAATCACCAACAGCATTTAGTGCCATATATACAGTAGCTCTCATTCAAGGCTTATGAACTCCTATAGGAAGCTATTTAAGCAACGTTGCCTCTGTCTAGAAAATCAGGATTGGTGGACAAGTCTAGGTTAGCAGTTGAGAGACTCTGTATCTCATTTCTATAAGTGGCCAACTTGGTGGTGTTGGGTATCAGGAAAGATTGTTAGGCCTCACTTGGGAGGACCAGGCTTGTTAGCACTATTAAAGAGGTGAGAATGCTCACTGGGCTTGGGTGTCCTCAGAAGAGTGCAGTAGAAGATCTAGTTTGGGCCTGAAAAATAATCATTCCTTTGTCTGTGAATAGCATTTCAGGACATTGGTGCAGTGTAAAAATAGTCACTGTCATTTGACATCACAGTTGTACCATACAGTGGTTTCCTGTAGTTCTTGTGGCCCAAACCACTGGTGTGATGCACACTGGTTTTCAGTTAAATAAAGAGAATATATTGCAACAGGTCTTGATGATATGTACATTCAACAGAGCATCTAAGTAATTCTAGTTCTTTGCTGTAAATATTATGTTGAAAATAGTTTCTGACAATATTTGTCTTAGCTGATGAGTCATGAGATAGATGCAAAATCTCAGGAAGAGTGGTTTAGAGCAGCTCAGGATTGCCAATAGTTGTTCATTCAAGGAATACAAGTACATCTTCTTTTGCTTAACTTCCATGGTTTGTGGGGTGGCTGGGAAGGACCCATGCACAACTGCTCCCTGATTGTTGTCCAGTGGCAGGATGTGCCTCATGGGTAAAACATTTGAGACTTTCCAACCACTGATACTTGTGGCTGAGCTGGTTTGGCATCACTCTTGCTGTTTGAATAGATGATGTCTGAAGGATGACCAGAAAATACAGAGAGTTTATGATTACATTTAAATTGTATCATTTAGACACAGTTCTTTAGGGAACTCTGAAGTGTTGGTGACAAGGAGAATTCCACTTAAACACATCAAAGGTCTTGATAAGATAAACCCACAAATAGAATTTTTTTTTGTGAAGAAACAGAAATTTCACATCAAAATTTCAGATTCAGGAAGATTTTGCATTACTTGCTTGACCTTGGTGAAGATGGGTGTGTAAGCATCCTTACAGGTGTTTTGTTGATTGGATGCAGATTTTTCTGTACTAAATTATTCCTGTTCATCTGGGCTGTTTTACCTGACAATGACAATTGTCTAGGAGACACATGTCCCTTCACCAGATCTCCATTCAAAACGTGCTAACTTGGTACATTTTGCTTCTCTCTTCCTGTATGTAATGGTATTGTTCCTCAGGGAACACGCAGAACAGTTTCATACTAAAGCTATAAAGTAACACTTTATTTGTGGTTACTTGTCTTTGGATGAAAAGCCTAATGAACCTGTGACACTATCAACTGTCTTACATAAAAACCAATTCATGCATTGATAGTCAGTTAAAACGTGGTGGCAGAAGGCTGAAAGGCATTTTTCCAGCTTTAGCATTGGTTTTAATTTGTGTAAAACCTGTAACTGGTGAGGTGATAGATGGTCCAGTGTGTGTTCCAAAAAACTTGTGAGGACTGGGTGAAGTCAGAGATATGAGCTGACTGATTGGATTCATAAACTAAATATGTAGAAGGTTTCGAGGAGATTACAGATTAAAAGTTGTATGACTTAATGTGTCAGTGATGTGTTCTTCACTTGAAGGAGAAATGAGTGATGGAAAGAATTGTACACCTAGAATATGAATATAATAATGAAAATGAATGATCTATAAGGTAGAATATATTGCATATTTGTGATTTTGCTGTGTTATTTTGGGAGTAACATAATAAATCACTGCTTTTTTATTTTGCTTGAGAAGAGAAAAATTTATAATCTGCAAAAGAGAATTTAAATCCACACCATCTTAAACATTGATAATGGAAAAAATTAAGTCTTAAGTGCATGGAATGAACTTCAGCTTCAGTAAACAGTGAACTGTTGATGAACAGTGATCTCAGGTATTTCTGAGCTTATGCACTGAAATATTTCTCAGTCTACAGATTTTTTTTCTCACCCACTGTATTAAGCTCATTAAATTCTACAAATAATTTCCATTTTTGAAACTGTCTGATTGAGCTTAGTCCAGTACACTATGTTTCAGGAGAATGAATATGTATGGCAGGGGGAAACAGAAGTTTCATCTTGCAGTTGGAAATCTAAGATGCTGTCAGTTAGGATTGGTTTCTTGATAATAATCCTTCATTAATTTACATACCAAGCTATGGAAATTGATATGACAGTGTAGCAGGTTTGTCAAATGAAACACAGATTTATGAAATCAGACATCAGTTACTTGTAATAGCTTCTACAAATGGAGGAGTGCTGGTGGCTGCAGATTCCCCTCAGGTCTGTTAAATTCATGGTGTTACGTTCTGAAGAATCCAAGTCTTAAAAAAATTACTGTTCATGTCTAGGTGCAGAACAAATACTGCATTTACTCCTTAATAAGTACATGTTGTTTGCTACAGCCCCTTTCCAAGGTGAAGAAATACTCACCACCAAAGAAAAGGTGTGCAGATTTTCCCTAGAGGTTGTCTGTTTGCCACTTGACATTTGTGAATGTAGGGAGGGGATGGAGATTTTTCTGCTGTCTCCTGCCTTGGAAGCTGTGGGAAGTCTGGAAAATCCACCAGCCACCAAAGGTACAAGGTGAGAAAGCTGATACTGACAGAGATTCTGCTTCCAGTCCCTCCCTGGAATGGCAGTCTGGAGACAATGCTGTCAAATATGAGTTAGTGATTTTGGCAGATCATCTTCAGGGCAGTTGTTTTCAGCTGTCCCTGAGCAGACCTGTATTGAACACAAAATAAAGGGACAGTTTCTGTGTGCCCTTTTTTGCCTTGAATATGTTACCAAAGGTTTTGAGTCTTTGTGATAGCAAGAAGTGCTTTTAGGGATCAGTCCAAGATTTTGCCTGAAGACAAAATAAGTCTCAAACTCAGCTATCAAAAGATTGCTGTCTGATTTTACTTGGCGTAATCAAACATTTATCATGTGGATAGAAGATGAATTTGCTGATTATGTACCCTCAATTTCAAATACAAGTCATCTACCTTTGCAGTTATATGTGGTAGAATTTTAGATTATCAATGCTACAGGTGAATGTTAGTCTCTCAACTTCTGTAAAGCTCTAACTCTCCAAATATATGTTAAACTCCCATCCCAGGACTGGTGCCTGGAGGCAGTAGTGGTCTTTTATGTCGAATACAGCCCTGGTGAAGGGGTAGCCATTTTATTAGAGCTTTTGTTCTCTTTATTTGAGTACAGTTTTACAGTCACAGAACCCAGTCCTTTGTTCTCTTTCTATTTGTTTACCACCAGTGCCTATCTGTCTTAGTGTGAATACAAATATTTCCTGTAGCTGAGTAAACAAAAAATTGATGGAGATCTCACAGCTGACTTCAGGCAAGTTTTTCCTGAGGATTTGAACTACCTAGGTATCTCTTGGTTTTACAGTGGATTTTTGTTTGGGGTGGGAAACTTAACATTTTTGAACATTGTGTTTCACCATTGTACCACTCTTAATCCTTTTAGTAGTTTCTCACTCTCTCTCATCTTAACATAAAACATCATAATTTCTTCTCACTGTTTTCATCTTAACATGAAACATGACCATAATTTATGACACCCAGCCAGTGTGCCCTCCATCTCCTAAACACCAGTAGATGCAACCTTGGCTTCACCTCCTTCATTACAGCTAGCATCCCAAACCTCTGCCAACTGCTGACAGTAATGGTGCTGAAAAAATAATAAAAGCAATGTAGTGGTCCTTAAAAACACACACACTCACAGGTTGTTTAAAACTTTGGAAGCCTGAGTGAGTTGATTTGCTTTCTGGAAGTATTAAGGACATTACCTTCTCCTTTTAGTTTTTCCTTTTTTTTTTTTTTCTTTCTAAGGGGAAATATATTTACTTATTTATACAGATGTGCAAGCATCTTTCAAGTGTCTTCTATATCTCATATGGGGACATGCAAGATGTATGTTCTTCTGCATTAAAAAATGAAAAATTCACAGATTTGGTGGGAAGGATCCACAGACTGGGAAGTGCAGACTAAGACTAGTTGATTATTTTCCTAGACCTTTTCATCACTATCAGATTACAAAAAGATTTTTCTCTTCCCCCCTTTCTGATTATCAAAATTACCTATGCTTCTCCACTGTCAGCCAGAAATCTGGTTTGTGATATAAAGAAGGCTTAAAAATATGAAGGCTTCCTTGTTTCCTCCTAGGTTTTCTAGCTGCAAATCAATCAGTCAAGGTTGCCCTTGTCCTTCTATTCATTCTTTTCTATTTCTTCCTCTGCTTTGTCAAGGCTCTTTCACAAGTGGCATCACTTATCTTAAGTTCAATGACTTAGCAGTAAAAGGATTGTTAAGAAAAACTCACCAGAGGTATGACTGGCTTTTTTTTCTCATCTTGTTCCACAGATCTTTTTCTTTTCTTGGTCCTGTAGCAGAAAGACTTCCCTAAGATTTTTTTTCAGAGCTTTACAGAGTGCTTTATGGTGCCCATTGGGTGGGCCTGTAATCATGTGTAATGGCATCATATAATGTAAATCACAGAAAGACAACAGATTGGGAATAGAGCGGGCAAAGACAGCAGTACTGGAATGCAGACACCTTAGGGATATTCATCTGGCCAAACTGGCACATCTCTACACATTGTGTGCCATGAATTTTGTGGTGAGGAAGAGAATTTCTTTCCTTGGTAAAAATAATTTTGGCACAAGCACAGTAGACAAACTGAATGTTTTTTTCAGTCTCTCCAGCTTAGTACCTACCCTTTGATGCAGATATAACAGGAAAAATCAACCTCTGCTGGAATAACAAGGGGGAAAAAAAGCAAAGCCTTGGTTTATTGTGGCTCTCCTCAGTTGTGTACTGCGTGCAAGTGCAGAGGGACGGGCGGGGATCATCTGCCCAGCTGTGTGCTGCACATGTGCTGCTGTGTGCTTGGGCAGGGATCCTGTCTGTGGGCCAGCACAGGGACAGTGAGGATGGACAGGAATCCTGTGTCTGCAGCCCACACACACCGATGGTGTGGAGAGACAGGAATGTGCTGGCTGTGTGCTTGTAGGGTATCGAGGCAGGGCACTTCTAGGTGGATGTCAACCCTAATAATTGGCCATACAGAGAAAATTCTTAACTTCTATTTAGTTTGGGGTAGCAAAGCTCTGTTGGTTGTCAAAGGAAATGCCCTTTCAGCTCTTCCCTCCAGCAGTTACCATGCAGGATTTTGCCTGGATTCAAAGATGAAAACAAGGCACAAAAAGAATAATACTGGGGTTTTTTTCTTTTATACGCAGCAGCATTTAAAATTAATTTCAGAACAAGCGCAAATAGTCCTGAGGTTTCATTGTGTGGGTTTTTTTGCAAAGTTGCTATCAACACTGTTTATATCATGTAGACAACAGATCTGTTCATGTATACACCCAGAGCTGGGTCCTGGGCAGTCACAGGCAGTCTGCTGAGATGATACTGAGCAGCTCACACCACTTTAGCATCTCGGAATTTGTATCTGTTCATAACTCCTCGTGTGCCAAGAACAGCACAGTGTAGAGGGGAGGGGGGGTCTATTAACCACTCTTTGAAGCTGCAGGCAAATGCAGTTGAAGGGGCAAATCATACAACAATAAAAATATGTAACAATAAAGGGTCAACACACTGGCATATACTTTCCAAGATTAAATATTGCTGCATAAAATAATACTTTTACTAGATTTCTTGTAACAACACAGTCACAGTAGACAGAGATGGGAAGACTTCCAGATCACTTCAGCTAGGAAAGGTGTGTGTAGATATACATGAGCAGATGGCCTACAAATGATTTTGCTGAGCCAGGGGATCATGATTAGCTTTTAAGAGTTTACAGTAGGATGCATCCTGTATGTAAATTCCTATATTTTGCTGGTCAGGGTTCATAGATACCACTGGACTGAGAAACGTTCTCCTTTCAGACCGGGAGAAAGACTGAGACAAAAGCAGAGGGACTGAAGTGGTTGTGTTAGACAGGCAGCTTTGTGAAGTTGAGCATATGCAAGTGGATTTATTCTGGAAAGAAGAACCAAATAGAATAACAAAGGAAAGGGGGACAGAGTAAGGTAGTTGAGGGTAAGATGAGCAGGGTGTGGAGTGAAGCAGAAGTGAAAAGGGAAGGAGAAATTTCAGGCAAATAGTCAAAACAGGAGTCCCATCAACGATGGCCAAAGTTTGTTCTAGAATTTGATAGAAATATTTGCCTGTTCTATAGGATATAACATAGCTAATTTAGGAGGGTTGCCTTCAGATTTTTGTATAGATTTGTAAGACTAACCTTATCTGTAGTGCTTAGTGTTGATGCTTAAATGACACAAATTTAACTTACAAGATCAATAAAATGTTGATATATATTTCCAACCTTAGCATAACCTGAGGTACCTTTTATATTTTGTTTTGTAAAACATGTCACCAACTTGTCAAAGTTCTTAGGATGAGTTTCTGCTCCAAAGTACATTCCAACTTGTTTTTCTCACTGCTTTCTTGTCTGCTTTTCTATTGTTCTATAAAACATAAGGTTAAATTTTTAGTTTGGACCCACAAATATCCACAGTGAGAGGGGAAAAATGAGCAAGGGGGAAAGTACAATCAGGACTTTTCAACAGTTTTATTAATGAGGATCCTGACAAAGACTAGGTATTTCCTTTTGCATTGTTACAGAGATAGCATTTCACTTTTTTCTTAAAATGAGTTGTCTTTGGTGTTACGTATCAAAGTAGATTGAAGAGACAATAAACTGTATATATTAAACATTCAGTAGGCACATGAACTAACCATGAGAAGTTTGCTTGCTGCTGATCACTTGAGAATTTGTAGCAGGTCAGCCTCCCAGAATCTTAAAGAAAGGCATGTACCAGAAAATTCCACTTCTGTGCAGCATTTAGAGCAAGGATATATTGAGAGGCTACACCCAAACTCTTACAATTCCAACAAAACTGTTAGTTTGACCTCCAGAGAAGAAAAGCTTCAATGACAGTGCTGTCTGTCTGCTTAGCTGAGCTGTAGTTCCTACCCAGTAACTTTTCAATTTATTGACCATTTTCAACCAAACTTGCCAGAGGAAAAGGAGTCTCAAAGATTTTGTAATTTATAGGAACTTAATTAACATCCACAGCTGGGTAGAGGCGAAAGGAGCCCACATAGAGCTCCCCCACAGGGAAAGGCAGGGAGAATTGAGCTGGGATGTGTTTTGTTTGGCTGTAGCACACACATATGGCTGGCCATTCAGAACATACAGACTTTCACACTGGTCCCAGCTGACTCTTGCCTGGAGACACCACGAGGGAGGCAGGCTGCAGAAAGAGATTATTACAGGGTTGAAGGCCATGCTTAGAAGATGGAGAATACAAATCCAAGACATGCAGACTTCATTAGTCAATATAAAAGGGGTAGTGAAGTGGACTCACAGGCTCTTCAAGGGTAGCCATGCTGTCTGCAAAAGAAATCACTTCTTTACTGATTAAACAAGTGGTGAAGACGGCACAATAGCCTGAGAGTGGATGGAGGAGCATAATTTAGCAAAAACCAAAAAATTGTTAAGCTAATTTAAATAAGTTAGTCTTTTCTGTTTTAAGGGCATGTGGCAGCAAAAGATATTGATCTTATATCCTCTTCTGCAGCAAGATCCTTCTGTTCCATGGCATGGAATCAAGATCAGACTTACCCTAACAAACTGCACCTAGGGCAGGCTCATAACCCAAAAAATACCTGCTTGTTTTAAACCTAGAGTATAGAGGTTTTATCTGCTCAAAACTGGAATGCAAAGATAATCAGTTTTCTTACATTACCTTAAGAATTAAACCAGGAACTCATTTTGTTTGCACGTCTGTCTTCAGAACAATTTTAGTAAATAATTTCTTGGGATTTCTGTTGTGTGAGCGATCCAGGATTCTTTGAGGATGTTGTTATGGGTTACCATTTGTCCCGCTGATCCTGCCTGAATGGAGTTTCTTGATGCACAGGCCACCCATTCTCTCTAGATTAGTTTTACTGTATAGTGGTAAATGTCCTCAGCACTTGCTCAGACATCTTTGAGATACAGGAAGACACACCTTAATGATATTTCTGCCTCAGACACTTATATACAGTGGAAAGATGCCAAAGAAATAACATACTTGGCTTGCTCCTGAGAAGTTAACCATGAGAGGAGATATTTTTTATTCTTTATTTTTAGTTTCCTTTCAAACCTGTAACTGGGCAGGTTCCAGCTTTTGTAATTAGGGTAACAGGTAATTGATTAAGGCAGTTCTATTACCACTGACCTTAAACACATCTTGAGTTATCTCTAAAGAGAGTAAAAGAGAGCTAAAGGAACATGTGCTATAATGAGTATGGTATAACAGAAAAAGGAATCCCAAATACAGATCTGATTTGGATGTTTTTGTGTTCTTTATACAGGAATCAGATCAATAGATTTCAATAAGCTTTGTCACTAGGCAATTCCATAGTTAGTTTATTCATCTCCTAAGGAGCTAAGTTCCAAGAGACACATTCCTGTACAGGGAAAATTTCAGTTCCAAGTTTATTTTTTAATCCCATCCACATATGTCTACATATGTCAAGTCTCACAGAGCATGCCATATCTAGATGATCTGCCTCCTTTAGTTTAGTTCAAAGGCTCTTTGAGTATGAATTCTTCAGGATGAAGCTTCTCAGTTATTATCACATGTGGGGATTTGAACAGAAAAATTACATCTTTAAACACAGAAATTAGGTGGACTGATAGAGTCTTTCACTTTATAATGTAATATTTCTGGAACATTGCCAGCAGCCAGTGCAGAAGGTAGTATCTCAGGTAGGACTGTGTTAAATCCTGCAGGCTTTGACAAAGCCCAGCAGTTTCACTCTTTGTCAGGCTCACAAAAACACAGGTTCCACTGTGTACAGAAACGTAGTAACAGGAATGGGTTTCATGTCTGTGCAGTTGAATCTTCTGCTGATTTGCTGCTAATAGAGAAATCTCAGTTGCTACTCTTAAACACAGCCAAAAGGAAAGGCAAACCTAACTAATGATGTGTCTTTCAAACCTTACAAAGGAAGATGGCAGCATATACCATCTCTTTACAAATTTGAGACGTGTCTCCCATTTCATTAAATATCCTGAGTGGGAAGGGGGCACAGAGTAAAATACTCAAACAAACTTTCAGAGTCCTAATGCTCAAGGTAGGTTAGAGTCAAGGTAGTATATTCAAGGTAAGAATAGACTTAAGGTATAGATTCAAGGTAAGTGTAGATATACTCAAAGTAGTTATGTGGGACATCATATTCTGATAAGCGATGTCAGGGATTATTCTTTCTATGTTTCTGACAGCCAGATTCCAGCAGAGAGCTGGTTGGACATTAACAGGGATTATGGCTCACTGCAGGTTTCTAATGAGTGGAAAAGAGCTATCTGAAAGTCTTCACAAGTGCATCATTTGCAGAGATAATGAATTCGACACACACTTTGAAAGAAAAATCACAAGTTTTTCCCTTATATTTCCATGTTATTAGTGGCAAAAATGTTTCTTTTGTATGTGCTTCCAGTGAAACATTCAACTCAAATTAAAATGGGATAACTCCTTTAATGCACTGACACACTGCCTCCACCACATACTCATTTGTCACAAGTACAGTCATTATATTAATATTTACTTAACGTGGGGTTTTTAAACCTCTACATTAAAGGATTAATGAAGCTTGTTTAGACTGGTTAGTGAAACCAAAATTACCCCACGCAAATATTCTACAAAAAAATAAGGAAGTAGTCACTGATGTCATGGTTTGTGCTGTGTTCCATGGTGGAGGAACAGACTTGGTGCAAACTCTTTGAGAAAGCTGCTGCAGTGAGCATATGAAGCAGACTAGATTAAAAGAGAGAATGCACACCTTAGGAGCTGCTATCTGCTGCTTATTGGAGAGCTGCTCTAAAGATACAGAAATGTGTGATCCTCATGAATAAAATGTGGTTTCAAAGACTTGCCAGGGTAATGGTTACTAGAGCACTAGCTGTCCTGCAGAAATGCTTAAGCAAGGTATGTACTCTCATTAGAACATAGAACTTCGTGCAAGCTTTCAAATAAAAACATTCCTTAAAATATATTATAAACAATCTCTGTAGTTAAATCTGTGGATTTCAAATTTATATGTGGAATTCCACAATAAAGAGTTTGTCAGACCTGGGCAGCACTCCTTTAGGCTTTACCAGCTGTGTTCCAGAGTACGTCTCTGACTTTCCCTTAAACTTTGTGGATCAGCATCAGTTCTGGTTTTTCTCATGTAATAATTTAACTGTGATAATATCTATTAATTTGGTCTTTAGTGTTGAGGTGCAGAAGCAAGCTACCAGTGTGGCCTTGCTGTGAACATAAAATAACTTATTTTTAGGGACCTACAGGTGAGAGAATGCTTTGGAGCTGTACCTCCATGAACAAGGAACTTAGTGGTTCTTTAAAAATTCACTATGGCTACAGTTCTGGCAGGTAAAATAGTGTACACATGCAGTTTGCAATGAAAGTTTTCAGGTGTTGGTTATGTTAGAAACAGTCTAACCACGGTAAATTCCTTGTTTACCCAAACATTTAGTGATTATGGAATACAGGCAGAAGTGAACTACATGGTACCCAGGAGAAAAAAGATAATGAAAATGTAATGAAATCTTGGCAACACCATGAAACAACCAAAGATAGCATGTTTAAAGGAAGTTCTTAGGCTGATCATTCACATTCATGATTAAAACAGGTTTGTCTCATGTTTTCTCAGGCTGCTTTTTTCTTTTAAGATAACTGCCTGCTGTAGCAAGGAGTAGGGAAGAAGAAAGAGTTAAATGATGACAGGGAACAAAAAAGGCATTAACAATAAGTGTATCAAAGAGGCATAAGGATAATTGCAGGAAATCTGGGGTGCATAAAGGCCTCCCTTTGGTGGACAAGAGGTGATATTTCTAGAGTATAGTCTAATAGGTAACCAGGGGAAGTCAGGGGGTTTTAGATGCAGTACCCTTGGAGATGTTATTCTTTAGAGCTGCAGTTCCCAGACTCTGGTCTGCAGAGGCAAGGCCTCCACAGTCATTGCTGGCTTTCAGTTAGGAGCTGCAGAGTGTGGCTCTTGAGTAATTTTGATAATTGACACCAGTCTGGAGGGTTTGGGATCGTTCTTTTGCGTGGTGACTTTTGGGAGAAAAGAAGAGCATTTTTAGGACTTTGACAAGCTGTGAGGGCTTTGGGGAAGGTAGAATTGGAAGGCCAGAAGTAATTCTATAGAATCTATCCCCCCCCAAAAAAAAAGGCAAAGTGAAGGTACCTTTCAGAAAAAAAAAATCAGGAAACCTGTTGAATTGTGGAGTTTTGTCCAGTTTTATTCATTTCAATGTGTTTTATGCATATGTCTGGAGAAGGTACCTGTAAGGGCACATGGTATTTTTTATAAGCAAAATTTGAATCTGACATCCAGTTCCTATCATTGCTAGTTCTGCTTACAGCTCTAGAGGCTTTAGACAAAAGCACTCCTGCCACAACTGATTTGTCTGCACTGCTCATTTATTTTCTCACAGGACGCCGTGGTTAAACCACGTTGTTGTTCATACTTTTTACAATGATGTAGAAATGTTTGCCCTAGGATCTGAGCCATAACCTCATGAGGTGGGAGAGGATTGTATAATAGCACCATGACAAACCAGCTCAGGACTGCAGGATGTTGGAGTGGTTCCCCACAGAAAAGTAAACGGTTTGTTTTTAAATCATTACAACAGCCATTTGCTCTAGAAATTTCCATCCTTTTGGACATTTTTTTTTTTCTGTGGAGGAGCAATAGGAGAGAAATTCAGTTCATGTACTTACAGTTATTTTTTAAATTTCTAAGTAAAAGTTTGTCATTAATAGTCCAGTTCTAAACAGAAGCCTTTTATTTCTATGTTTGATATACAAAGAATTGTAAAAATACTATAATATTACATATTTTATTTGCAGCACTGCTTGGAATTTACATGTTGGAAAATAATTTGTAATGGTATCCATCAGGAAAGAAACTGTTTTTCTTCCATGTTTTGATTTTTGCCTAATTCCAACAACATATGCATAAATTGGTTCCTGTAATTGTATCACAATACTGACTTTGGCATTTTCTTGCCAAGACTTGTCACAAACATGCACTCTGAAATTAACAGCAGCTGCAGTGGGAGGTCAGGTTGAATTAAAGGAGGAACATAGAAAATGTCCTTCTAGGTGAACTGAGGCCATAGGCTTGTCATCATCAGGACACTGCAGACATTGTTCTGGGTTTAAATGTTCAAAGGGCTCTAATAGAGCTAAGCAACCAAACCATATTTGGCAAGTAGGAGGGATTTTGGAACTTCTCTCCCTCTTCTTCTGAAAAGCTGAACTTTGAAACACTAAAACGATCTGATGAAAATTCCAAATAATGAGAATTTCAGCATATTTTAGGTTGGAGTAGACCTCTGTGCCTGGCCACCTGCTGACAGCATCACTAATTAGAGCAGCTTGCTCAGGGTTTGTCCAGCTGCATTTTCAGTATCTTCAAGGATGGAGATACCACAGTCTCTGGGCAGCCTTTTCTGGCATTTGATTACGAAAAGAGTTCTCCTGTCTCTAATCAGAATTTTCTGTGTTCCATTTTACATCTGTCATCTCATGTCCTATCCCCTCCAGGAAGAGCGTGGCTTCATCTTCTGTATTTCCTCCTATCAAGTAATTTAAAAAATCCTCCTTTTTTCAGGCTAACCAGCCCAATTCCATCAGCCACTTCTCAATTCCTGCTGCCAGGTATTAGTAGTAGATTGTTCTACTTGAATTTAGGTGACAAAAACACACAGCCTCTTCTGTTTGACTTCAGAATTCTCTCTGAGGGACACTGTGCTTCTTGCTGACCAAACCAAATCCAGAGGGAGGCACATGGCCTCCCTGAGGCCTGGGTGAGAGACATCACCAGGAAACTTCCCAGCCTGGTGCAGCCCACTTACTGATTGCCAACCACTTAGAGTTTTCTGAGTGGGCAGCAACGAAGTCCCAGCAAGAAGGATAAGGACAATCAAGAGGGGCCTCAGAGCCTTGGGAAAACTGGCCAAGGGATCTGGAGCACCAGCTGTGTTCTCTTCTCTGCTGCCAGTTGCAGGGAGTGATGGAGCAAGAAACAGGAAAGCCATGCAGATGAACACCTGGCTTCAAGACTGCTGTAAACAGCAGCATTTTGTGGTTTTTGATTGCGGGTCGGTTTATGCAACACTGAGCTTGCTGGCAGCAAATGGGGTCCACTTGTATCAGAAGGGACAAGGGATCTTAGTTCAGGACTTGGGAGGGCTTAAACCAGATTTGAAGTGGGACAGGGGCAAAGCCAGGCTCGACAGAGATAAGGGGTGGGGGCAGCCTGCTGGGAAGCAGCCCCGAGGAGAAGGCCCTGCGGACAGCAAGCTGTCCATGAGGCAGTAGTGTGCCCTGGAAGCCAGGAAGGCCAGAGATATCCTGGGGTACGTTGGGAAGTCATGGGGTGATCCTGCCCCTCTGCTCAGACCTGGTGAGGCCACACCTGGAGATTTGTGTCCAGCTCTGGGCTCCTAAAGACAAGAGGGACACAGAGCTCTTGGGGCTGGTCCGGCGGAGGGTGACAAAGATGATGAAGGGACTGGAGCATCTCTCTTCCAGTCTGGAGGGCCTCAACAAGAGACAAATGAGAGAGGGCCTTATCAATGGCAGTATCTGCAGGAAGGGAGTCAGAGGATCATCCTGGCAGTGCTGAGCAGTAGAGCAAGAGGCAGTGGACAGAAACTGATGCCCAGAAGTTCCACTTGAACATGAGGAAGAACTTCTTTCCTGAGCAACTGACCAAGCACTGGAGCAGATTGTCCAGAGAGGATGTGGAGTCTCCCTCCCTATGATTCTCTGCAATGTTTGTATTTTTCTCTACCTGACCAGCTGACACTGTTTGGGTTTTTTTGGTTTTTTTTCATGTGATGTAAAACATGCTGCCTCTATCTGAGAAGAGCTACATTTTCTCTCCGGAAATTAATGTGCTGTACTAGCATTCTGCTAAACATCTGGGTTTCAATAGATTTTCTCCACATACACATACTGAAAGTCATGTAAGAATTTATTATTTATTATAAAAACAATAAATTTCCAAGGAAATCTGAAATAATTTAAAATCAATTGTTCTCTTTGCAAAGAAGAAACTGTTGAAGCAACAACCTTAAATATAATAAAATAATAAATATTAAGAAAGTGCCTTTACAATAAACTGGGTGTTTAAGGAGTAATGTAGCATGTTTCAAGTAGTGATTTATGAATGATGAGTCAGACTTGGAATTCAGAACTTGTTTGACAAAGCAGAGCAAACAATATAAAAATTTTGCATGATTAAATTGCTTATTGCTTAAGTTCAGTTTACTATTAGCTTTTGTTAAATTACTCCAAAATAAAATCAAATCCAGATTCAAACCCTGGACTTCCTCTCTCGTGGTCTGAATAGAGATGAGTAGAATCTGCATTCTCTAGCCTTGAGATGCTTATTAAACTTAGAGTTTTCAGTGAGAAACCATAGAGTTATGAAGGGATTGAATCAACAGCTGGCATTTTTACAGTGAGCTTTGAGCTTTCATTTAAGACATTTAATTTTAGTGCATGTCTGATGATTTCATGTGTCTAGCTGTAGATAATTTACTCTGTATCATCTCTAATGTAGGTCAGGCTAGTCTTTTGATTTCCTTAGAATACAAGGAATTTCCTAAGAAGTTGAAGAAAAACAAAGAAATTTATTTCTTATTTTGCTAATTCTTTACTTGACTGTGTTCAGGTTTTAATTTTATAAGCCTTCATTATGACACTTACTCTTCCCCAAGATTTATTTATTAAATTTTTAATTTCCTCACAGGATGGTCTTTGTGTAATTCACATTTTTCTGACCAGTCTCAGAAATTTTCTGTTATTTGATATATCAATTAAAAACTGATTTGCATAGTGAAACTGGATGGACTTCTGAAGTAATAATCTGTTTTCAACTTGTTTACTTTTTTTTTTAAACTGACTGCTTTCTGGGGTGTTCATTGTGGGTTTTTTAGTTGCCTTAGGGACACCTAACTCATGTTTTCATTGAATTATTCTCCAAGTAGATGTCTGAACCTTAATCCCAAGAATCTGTAAGAAGAAATTGATTTCTTGTACAGCACAAGTTTTAGTAGGTACAAGTCAGATGATCCACTTAATTGCAAAACTAATTTAGCCTTAAAGTGAACTGGTTGGAATGTGTCTTCACAGTTTTTACCAGTTCTCTGTAGTAATAACAACTGATGCTTAGGCACATGTCTTATTTTGTTTCCATGTGTGAATTTTGGATATGCAGAACAGTACAAATACCTTGTTCCCCTTAGTCCCCATGATAACATTAGAAGGTAGACTGAGATCCTTTTTGCTTGGTTTTTTTTCATAGACTCAAAACCGTATGAAGCTGATGGCTGACAACTATGAGGATGACCACCTCAAATCCTCATCCCATTCCAACCAAACCAACCACAAGCCCTCCCCTGACCAGGTAATGTGTCTCTCTTGTTTGTTTTTAAAGTAATTTTTACTATAAGGACTGATTATTTTGTGTCATAAGTAGTATTCCCTGACATGCTTGCAGCACCTTGAAACAAAAGTAGCATTCCAGAATGCAATTATAAACCAGAACTGGATGTTGTTGTTGTGCTGGCTTTGTGTAAAGCTCCTGAAACGTGAATGAACAGTTCCTGGTACCAAGCTGTTTTTAGATGGGTGGAGAGGAGGAGGTACATGGAAAAGGAAAACCAAAGAATCTTTACTCTCCTAAAATGCAAGACTCGAGTCCTGTGTGACATACTCAGATTTTAGTAGCTCAGGTTTACTGCTTGAGTGTGTGGAGTGTCCAGGACTGTTTCTTGTCTTCAGTAGAAGGAAATCATGCTCCAGGATCAGCTTTCTGATCTATGGATTGCATACGAGCAGTTCCCTTCATTTCCCAGGAGGAAATCCCGGCCTCTGTGCCAAATGAGCACAGACTGCTCCCTCACAAACTCAATGGGCCATGAACTGAAGGAAAATCAATTTACCATCTCCAAAGCAGTGAGGAGCCTCCCGTGGCATTTACAAAGCGCAGCCGTGTGCTCGATAACTATCAGAGAGATTAACCATCCCTTGGGTAGCACAGAAAATGCCAACATAATTGCACATCCCATGTTGTAATCTCATCCACTCCAGTTTAATTAAAATATTAGCCGTCATTAATCATTGCCTCGACGGAGTGAAGGAGTGCTTCCCTTTGCCCTCTGACTCACGTAGAAATCGGTGAGATCTGAAGATCCAGACCTTTAAGTGCCAACCTAGTGATACACAGAAATAATGAGTAAGGTACAAGAGGAAAATGGCAAAAGCCAATTATATATTCGTCCTGCAAAAATAGATCTTGAAAAATCTCCTTTCGTGTCTGCATCAGAAAACAAGGAGTGTGTGTAAAGAAATGAACAGAAAAATTCTCATTTTCAAGGCAACTTCCCTTTGCATCTTGATTTAATACCTTCCTCCACTGTACATTGACAGGCTTGAATTTTCTTCAGTGTTTTTGGAAGATGTTGGTGTTACCTTTTCCAAGAGAGTGAAATTGTTAATACTGAAAATTAAATGGATTTCCTAATCTTAATTTGGGGCAAATGTTAGAATATCTGTTATTTCTACACTGAAGTCTACGTAGGGCTGAAGCCATTTCCAGCATGTAACTGTAGTGCATGCTTGCAAATGAATGCAGCGTAGCATTCACAGATGAAGTGAAAAGATAACATATAAAAACAAAATAAAATGGAGATATTTACGGAAATTCTTGCAGAGACCCCGCAGGGAAGGGCAGTAGGGAAGAGGGAGGGTGGGAGGAGGCTCTGATTGCACTTCCCCTTTGCAAAGGGGCATTTTGAAAGCTAACAAAGCCTGCAAGGGAGCAAAGAGAGCTGCACCTCAAGGTAGCTCCCAATACTGCATAAGGAATTGAACCGCTTTGTAGTACTGTTTGTACTTACATATGTGCTTTAAATACTAACCAACTCTTTATTTCATTCCCATGCTGCTCTGGGCCTTTCCTCCCATTGCCACCTCTGCACCTATAGGATGAGGAGGAGGGTATTTGGGCATAACCAGTCAGATGCTCTTAGCTCAGCCATTTTGTTCAGAACGGTGAGAACCAACCTCTCCTGCCAATAGAAAAGTTTCCGACAGTCACTCCCACGCTTCGTTCCGTGTGCTTTGTGAAACCTGGCTGTGCTCCCTCCCCTTGCTCCCATAGTCTCTGCATGAGGGTGTTCCTCGCGTGTTCATGTGCAGTTTGTGATTTTCTTCTTCCTGTCCTCCTGTCATTGTGTCACCATGTTGTGGGGAGAACTTTCCAGGGCATGTAATTGAGTTTCTGTGCAAGTACGAGACAACAGGAAATGTCTTTCATATCATTTCTCATTGACTTCACAGAGGAAATGTTTTCAGTTGGATTCTTTCTCAAAGCAATTTGCACCTTAGCCAAACCTACGTGTGCTTTTTCAATTCTGGTTTGTAAAGAATTTGCTCAGAGATAATGTTCCTCCTGAAGATAATTTTCCTCCTGAAGGTTTTAAGCATGTTGAGATCTGCTGCTGAGATTGCTGCCATGCACGCTGACCTAACTAGTCACAGATATTTATCAACTCACAGTACATGATTCTTGATATGGAATAGGAGTATGAATTGTCTATAAATGTGAAGGCAAAGAGGAATGTCCCCTCAACCTTCCTCTCTCCCTTCCATCTCCCTCATTCTTTCAAAACAATGGGGGAGAAATTAGGAGCTGTTTTTCATTTAAAGTACATTTTGTCTCTCTATGTCCACGTCCACAATTTTTTCTTTTCTGCTGTCAAATTGTCCCCACAACAACTCCCATTTCCAGGAGGGAAGACTGTACAGAGGACAGAGCCTTTCTCCTCATGCCTGTTATTCAGCAAAAAAACCTCTTACTGGCTAGGAGTCAAATACTGATTATTACACTACAGTACGTAGGATTCATTTATGTTCTGGAGTATCAGTTTTAAAGCAGAATACATCTCACTGAACTACTTGAAGTATTTTAAAGGACTGATGGCAGTATTTTAAAAATCTATATGAAACTTTTTCTTTCTTTGCTTATCCTTTTAAGACAAAAAAATTTCCCATGAGTTTCTGTGCAATTTTTTCTAAGATTGGATTTTTTCATATCGGTTATTTGAAAGAAAGCTTCTGAAAATTTCTGTGGAAATCTCGTACCCTTGCGTTTCTGAAAATTATTGCTTTGTATTAGATTTGTAAAGCATTCATGAGAGAATAAGGCACTCTCATCTCTTGCACTTGCTCAATTAACTACAGACTTACAGTCTGTCTGACTGTATAGATCAAATCCCTCTTTTCAAGTCAACCATCTGAAAAATTTAATCCAACTGTGGCAGTGTCAAACTTGAATTTCATGCCTTGGGGTTTGAACTGAGAAAATCTCTTTAGTGGACAAATTGATAAAGTGCTTCATTAATTTCCACTCGCTGTTGATTTCACATTCTTTTTGAATCACCGCTCTTGCAATGGTTGTGCGCTCATGTATGTTGTGAAAAGTTTTAGAGATAATGCTTGTAAAGATCAGCTGAAGCACAGAAATTAAACAGGGGAGATCAGGTAAGTAAATGATGAAAAGGAAGAGGACAGTCACTCTGAAGGTAGGAGTAATTCTGATTTTCCTTCTGGAGCAAACATGGAGTTTGTGTAGAAAACACTGAGAGAAAGATCTTTCTCTTTCCTCTCCCATCTGCTGATGCATTTAAGAATGCAACTGTGCTAAGAGTATGTTTCTCATAGTTTACTGAATTAGTGGGGGGTTGACATTAAATACAGCTTATCTCTCCAGTTGGAGGCACTTTCCTCAGGAAAGCTGTTACAGAGTGTCCCAGTCAAAGTAGAGTCAGCCAGTAGCCTTGCCTTATGCACATCTCCTCCAAGAAACTCGTCAGGTTGTCATGCATACAGGGAAAGTATGAAGCAGATGAATGCTTCCCAAGCCAGTTATTCCCAACAGAGTACGTGTTTTTACCGTGATATTCCATGTTCATTGAAAAAAAAAGTCCTTATTCTCTTTGTAAAAGCTAAGATGATGGAAGTTACAGAGTCCCTAACCTCCATGTGTTAAATTAAATGTATGTATTACAATGATAAAATATAACAAATAGCATAGGACTTGGCAATAAGTTTGTTTTTTAAAATTCCTTCAGGTCTGTGGATGCAATCACCTCTGGTCAACACTGAAGACTAAATGGAGACCAAAAAACTATGTACAATAGTTAACTACATTATTTTATTTTTATGATTTAGGTCTTAAGGCTTTTTCCCTCCACCATTCTGGAATTAACTGAATTTAATATTTAATTATGCCAGGTCTGTGCATGACAGCATTATCAGATAGAGCTCCCCTGAAATGGAGCACTGTTCATAAACATATGCACCTTCCCTGAATTTCTGAGGATGGTAGTTTACATTTCAGTTTATAGTTCAATGTAAATACCATCTTTCATCCTGAAATAGTCTTTCCTAGCATTTTTCACTAGGCTCCTTTCCTTGGTATCTGAATTTCTTATGACACCTTTTATTCCCCAGATGGAGCTCTATCCTACTCTACATCCAAGTGAATTCCAGTCTGATTTCACATGAGGATGCTCTTTGGTTTTTCCCAAATGCTGAAAGTGGTCTGGTCAATGGCTTAATTAGTTACTACTCGATTTGTGGAGAATAATACTAATTTACAGCTTAAGAGATCTAATACATGCAAAAATATAGGTGTGTATGAGGGTGTAAATCTGTGCCAGGTATGTGGCACATGGGGGAAGGAGAAGCAAAGCTCTCATACAGCAATTTCCCAAGCTGCTCAATTCATCCAGTTGTCTTATGAAGCACAGCTGTGCTACCTATGACAGGAGAAAGTGGTGGGTGTGGTTAAGAAATCTGCTTTATCCACTCATCCATTCATGAATTGAAGCTTAATATTATGATTATTAGAGGAACAGTGGAATGGTCAGAGAGCTAGCATGGAACTGGAGTGCTTAAAAATGGGTATATTTCAAGAAGATGAAAATATTGGCAATTCCTATTATAGTAAACATATTGTAAGACAAAAAGGCTCTTCTTTATGACATTTTTCTTTAATACTCGAGTTCAACAGATTTTAACTCAGAAGCAGTAAGGATTGTGAGTTGAGCACTGAAGACACAGAATATAACACATCAGATTTCAGAGGTGATGTCTGTGGTGGAAAGAGGGGATAGGTCCTTACAGGAAGATATTTGGCTCATTTTTAAGAATTGAAAAACAGTCGATTCAGTATTGTAATTTGGCTTTGCCAAGAGCTTTTCTGTAGATTAGAATCATCTAAATCCAAAAACTGAAATAGAGGGGAAGTCATCAGTTTGAAGAAGTTAGTAAGTTTAGTTTGAATTTTTTCAATATAGTTTTTAATCAAGACCATCTAATATTCCCAAGTCTACTTATATTCTTATATCTAATTAATGAATATATTGTGTCCAAAACCAATTTCATTCTAAGTAGCCATTTGTGATTTTTAAAGAGTAGTGAGACTTGAATGACATTTCTGTATTGCATTTATTAGGAGAAAAGTATTAAGCAGAATTCCAGTAAGAATGATAGAGACATTTAAACCTTACAGAGAAGTTTATACTAATAGATGGGTGCAATAACCAAATGAACACTCAGGGTTATAAGCTCTGTATTTCCAGCTTGTGTTTGCAAAGCACTTTGTGTCACCCCTAGGAATGGCCAGGAGGAGCATTCCCAATTTACTTTTTGTTTTGTGGGAGGTATTTGTTATTCTATTTTACAGCTGAAAGGAAATGCACAGTGCATGGGCACCCACATGGCTATTCAAAGAGATTTAGAGGGAAGTGGCAGAAATAGGGGACAGGCAACAGTCTGAAGAACTGTAACTGCTCTGATGGTAGAGTGAAAGGGATAAGAATACTGACATGGTGGGCAGGACGTCTCAAGGTTATTGATGTAACCTTTGCCACAGCATTCAAACCATGTGAACTTTCCACTAGAATCACTACAACACTAAAAGTGTCTATACTTTGAGAAGTTTGAGGAGAACATTGATTTTTTTTTTCCACGTTATTTGATGCTGATTTCTTTTGGCAAAATAAATATTTTTTTCATGCTGAGTTCCATGTTTAAATTACACAGGCATTCATTCACCACATAAATGTGATCATTTTTCCATGAGACACATTTTGTAGAGAGCTGCTTGTCCTTCTGTCACACTTTTGAGGTTCTCAGTATTGTCACTCACTGCACTGTGACCTCATGAGCCTTTTGAGTAAATTTATTTTCAATATGGTCTTTTTAATTGTTAGATCATGCAAAATGGTCAAAACCACCAGGCCTTCATGCCTGACTCATATTACATTGTAATTTACTGGACACAGTACTAGACCACAATTCAGAAGATAAATTCTTTCCTGGCATCGTCTCCAACCACTCACTTGTTCTCTTTCTCCCTGTCTCAGATTCTCTAATTGTAAAATGCAATGAAGTTTTTGTAAAAGTGCAAGTTCTGCTTGGGAAAACTGCTATTTAAGTGCTAGGTATTATTACTGTGCAATATTTGGAACTTGTCTTGTTCAAGTGATATGCTCATGATTCTAATACCTCATTTTGAAATCATTCCCAAAATTGTTAGATTTGTATTGGAATCTATTACTGCTTCTTATTTTTTTCCAAAATCCTATTCCTTCACAAGAAAAAGGAAAATAACTCATATTTTCGAGGAGCTGCTGTTCCAGCAGGCTGAACAAAGCTCTTTAGTTCACTGTCTCTTGTCTTCTGAAGAGTCATTTCTTCCCCTCTCTAAAAAATCTACAATCTAATTGTGTAGTATAATAATGGTGTTATTACAATTCCTCATCCAGGTGTGTAAAAGCATTGTGAAAGTGTCTTATGCTTGCCTTGGAAAGTGCAAAATTTGAAGGCAGCTGTGTGAGATAATCTTACTTTGCTTAAACATTATCACTTGTCCTGACTGAGAGAGAGATGCCAGATTTGTTTTGTCTTACTGGTGGCAGTCAGAGTTCTTCACTCCTCCTTTTCAGATGGGCAACCTTGTAGTAAGAACCCTAAATGTGATGCACTCAAATAAGATGATGTAACTAATTAATCCTTAGGAGGTTTAGAGAAGAAAGGTGTCCTTGAGACAAAGTCAGCTTCTGCTCCTGGTCCTTTTCCTCTTTTGGAGAACAATTCTTCTACATGCTTTTTACAATTTTTTAAAGTACTATTTTGTTGTTTAATAACTAATTTCTGTCAGAAGAATGCAGTCTCTGTCCAAGAATGTTATATCTATGAGCACAAAAGATCTGATCTTGATACATTGTTCATCTTCTTTCTGATCCCAGAATGATAAGACTAATATTTCCAGATGGAGTTTTGTAATCTGCAGCTCTGGGATGAATTAAGCACTCACAACAGAGGTGTAACTGGACTGTATCACTGTCTTCCTATTATTCTTACAGATCAAAGAAGAACACAAGTAGATACTTACAGTCTAAAACATTCAAAACAGATGGCTGGTTTCTTTTTGTAGAGATTTGTGCTTTTCAGCAAAACAATTGCAAAAAGGCCATCATTCATTTCTGCCAGATGAGATTATGCCAGGTCTGTGTCTTATTTTCTCTTTTGATTTGCAGCTGGACATGATCTTCTGCTAGTGGCTTGGTCTTTGTAGCAAGTGGGAATTCTGCACTCAAACGTTGTTGTTTCTGCCCACTGCCAGGAGAGTTTGTGTGATAGTCTGCACTATCTCCCAGTTACCCTGAGCTCTGGCACTCATAGGACAGAGACAGAGGAACAGCTGCAGCCAAGCCCTTTCAGTTGTCAGTTAGGAGGAAAGAAACTGAGGGAGAGGGGAAATTAACAATGTTAGAAAAAGAATCAAGCCCAAACCTGCTTTCCAGTGTATTAGCTATGAAAATAAGCTCCAGAGAATGCTAACTAAAATAAAATAAGGGCATGTGGCCAACCTAGACACTGTATTTTCCTGGCTGGTCAAGTTCATCATGATGGACATGTCAGGATTTACAATTCTTCACCACAGGCTCTCCAACTATGTTTGATTGTTAAAATAACTTTTAGGTAAGAACTACTATATTTACATATAAATAGCTGTATTTATTCATGGGATTTTGCATTTGAATGCAGAGCAAGCAACTCTAAAAAGACTTCCTAAAGACAGATAAACCCTCCCAAGTCTTTGCTTTGAAAGTGTCTTTTGGCAGGTAGAGAGCTGCAGCATCAGAATGAAGACACAGTGTTAGAGAAGGACAAGACCAAGATTCCTATCACCTGCAGACAGGGAGGTTACAGTTCATCTGAACAGGAAAAGCACTGATTCTGTTCTCTGCTAGACTGCTTAAGAAATCCCTTCTGGTTTGCATTAGCAGTGGAACAGGCAGCAGGGAGACAGCAGAGCACAGCCCCTGATCCACCATGCCATGGAGTGCTCTCCCAGGGCATTGCTGCCACGCTCCGCTTCCAGACAGAGCGTGCGAGCCACTGTTCCCTTTTATCCCTTGTAAGAGGAAGATGATACGGGCAAAATACAGCACAGCAAGAAATGTGTGTGCTTTTTGTTCACTCTTGCCCAGACAAGTAGCTAGAAAGCTTGAAGGCATTAAAAGTATAAGCAGGTTGTTCTTACTCTCAAGCTGCTATGTTTTTGTAGAGAAGGAATCAGCATAAAATCTGACTGGTTCTGTGAAATCAAAACTTGCCTGGTTACACCTTCAAAAGTTTGATCAGGAGAATGCTGTTTAAATCCACAGCATCATGTACAAGCTGCAAACAGTTGTTAAACTGTTTTTGCTTACTGTGGGACTGCTTTTTTTTCCTTGATGATAATTGTTAGTATCATCAGTCTGACTACCCAATTTCACAGCTTTCTATAATTTAATTAATTGTTCAAAAATTTAACCTGGTAACTACAGGGACTACACAACTTACAGGGACAAAGGGTTCAAATGAAGGATATTTTAATAATGAAGAGGTGTGAGGTGTGCACCTCAATCGTGCAGTCAGTTAGGAGTAAGAGACTGAGCGAATGCTGTTGCTTTTGAAAGTCAGAGATTGAGGGAACAGGTAAAATTGAAGCTGTATGCAAACACTCCTGTCAGGTCTGCTAAGGTGTCTCAGTCCTGACCACTCATTTTCCCTTTGGTCCAGGTACAAGCCCCTCACATCAGCACTCAGTTCTGATCTCCAGTTGTCCCTGCTGTTACTCACGTGGTTCCCTGCCAACTTTGCTCCACAGCCCACGTTCATGAAAGTTGCTAGTGTCATGAAAAGCACTTCTGGATTTGTTATGTATAAAAATATTTTAGCACTTCTTGCTCTTTTTCAGTGCTTTAGGAGCCCTACTAGCCCGCTGCAATTCTCTGCTTGACCTACGTGATGGGGAAAAGATTTTATTTAAACAGAGGGAGCTAATGACAAAACTCCTTTCCCTGGTTTGTGTTTTTTCTGTTCTTTTTTTCTGGTCTGGATTTTTCCCAAGGTGAAGAGGGTGAACTCTGGAAATCATTAATCCATGGGATTTGTTCATGGTGTATAAAAATTTCAAAAATAATTTGCTGTATAAAAATTATTTCCTAATTGATTCTGTCAGAAAGGAACTGAGTAAGACAAATCTGTCAAATTGCCAGAATCTCTTTTAGCTCCTCACATATATTGTTCTGGTTTATGAGGAGAAAATTATAAAAGTTAGAGTTAAATCCTTCTCTTTTTTAAAACAAATCTAAAGAATACTGAACCTGTCCTTGAGCTTTTGTGTTAGGGTCTTCTGAAGAAACCAAGTATCTCTGTGCATCTGTGAACTGAGCTGAACTGAACTGAGGTCAAGATGTGTCTTTTTGAGAACTTTCTTCTGTTTCCATTTAAAATAATGAAGAGAAGACATCAGTGATAAATTGCTCTGAATTTGGGAAAGCTTTGCACATTCTGAGCCAAATTCATGCCTCGTAAAACTCCATTGCATTCAGTGGTTACAATATTATTGTTGAACCCTTGTGTTTGTTGCCAAACAAACACAAATGGTCTGAGCAAGAAGGCATAACTCAATTTGCCATGCAAATACTTCCAGACTGTGTCACTCAGTATCTTAGCTTATTCCCATATATCCCAATAGAAGATTTTTAGCTACATAGGCAAAATATTCTTGTCTGGCAATATCTATAATAAAACCCAGATACAGGAAGGTATACAGAGATTTGTCAGGTCCTTTTGAAGTAATCTCTTTTTAACAAACTTATGTGCTTACACAATCTTTGGCCCCATCTTCTCCTGTGCAATGGTATTTTGGGAAGTAGATTTTGTTGGGTAGCAGAGTTGCAACTGTATGTAACAAAGTTTGAAATTATTTTCCACACTCACAGGAAAGACACAGTTGATAGACGATAAAGCACTACCTGCACTGCGTTTCCAAACATATTTGTTATGTCCAGAAGGAAGTTTTGAGGAGATGTTTGGTGGTGCTTTGGGTTTCTGCTTGGATTTTTTTTTCAGAATTCCTTCTTTATTTGTGCTGTGCAGGATTTACAATGAACACTCATGGTGTGTAGACTAGGCTGGCAAGCTATATCATTTCTCAAATTACTTAATCCCTTAGAAACTTTCAGATTCATTCTACCTACACTTCTTTGTAACACTTTTAATACAAAAACACTGTCATTTTTACCTCATGTTTTTACTTTGACACCTGAGATTACTTGTCAGTTCTGTTTTCTTCTTGATGTAGCTGTACTTTGAGGGATTTTTTTTTCCTCTCTAAAATTTAGAGATTTAGGGGTAAGTTAAGAAAAATTACTGAATTATTTGATGATTGAAGACCACTTGTCAGCATTGCTCTGCCCTTTAGGGTTGTGTAGTGGATATATTCACACAGAGTATGTGCAAGCAAGGTAGTCAGGCTAATAGGGGGATATTACAGCAGTCCTGCCAGTGCTAAATGTACATATGGCACTTTATATTGCCCTTGCCATATCAAAAGATGTTATTTTCTCTTTTTTTTTTTTTTTAAAGATAACTGCTGTTCATCCATGATCAACCTCCAGATTGATGCATTGTTCTGATGAGTAAGGCAAGTTGTGTAAGTTTTAACTTTTACAAGGTCAACTGGTGCAGTTGCAAAAAAAGACTGGCTTTTAGGGGTGCCTGTAAGACTTTACTTCAAAATGGCAGCTGCAGATTTTTTTTTTAAGTAGAAATTTAGAAGGTATTTTCTGACATGAGTAAAGTTAATGACTTGATTCTGCAAAAGGAAAGTGGTTGCTTCCTTCAGAGAAAAAGAGATTGTTAGCAGGGAGAAAGGCGACCAGGTCATTAACCCTTCTGCCTGGAGAAGGCATAATTTAAATCTGGTGGTTGTGGTGAATTGCACATTGATTAAACTCATTCTTTATTTTGCAGATGTCTCTAGACATTTGGTGGTTTTCTTTTTCAAATAACCACCTATGTATTTTTGCATATTTCTAGTAGACAATGCAGTGTATATATATAGATATTCAAATGCAGAGACTTAGCATATAAAACTTTAAATTCAATTACCCATATTTCAGCTGACCATTGTCCAGCAACAGCAGGACTGCCACTGAAGAAGCAGTGTAATTTCATTCTAAAGCTTTTTTGCCCCAGTGACTTGTAAAACTACAGTTAGATTCACATATCATACTCAGAGATTTTTTAAAAATGTACGAACTCTCAAAAAACCTGAACATGTTGTTTTTGAGTTGAATTTGGAATATGTTCCCAAATGTCTTTATTACTTGGTTGAGGTGGTTTGGATTGGCGTGAGATGTTTGTCAGGCATTTCACATTTCTGCCTCAGAGTTGTAGTGATTGCCTTTTTTAGCGAAATGTGGTCAAACTTAGCTGGCCATTAGGAATATTCCAAAGTCGAGGGTACATTAAGCAGACTTCATTCCATGCATTGATGAGGATGGCCTAAACCTATCAGGACAATTAATGAATGAGAGCTGCTTTAGCAGATATCCCTGGGTTTGGTCTGTTTACCCTCTGTGTTCCTAGAAAGCTCTGCAGCTCGGAGCTGCTCATGAGAACGCGATGTGGGTTATGAATCCAGCACTGCCCTGCTTTTCCACTTAGCAAATGCTCTTCCACCCTCTTGAGATAAGGCAGTGGCAGCTCTGCTGTGTGGGAAGCACAGTGCCTCTTGCTAAGTGGCCAGTTCAAATTAGATATGGCAGGAACGCAGATATAAGGGCACTTCCTACTTGAGTGGCAGCGTTTAATGGATCCCAAGTGAGAGGAGTGATTGCTCTGTGAACAGCTTTGGGAGGCCTGCTAGTTAGGGACTTTCACACGCCTCATTTGGCCTGTTTACAGCTCGAGGTAAAAGGGGAAGGCTACAGGAGGAATGTGCTTTGAGGGGGGATTTATCCCTGAGCAGTCAAATTCAACTGCTGTATGAAAATCTTCCATTCTTGCTTGCTAGATAGTTCTGCTGTCTCTTCATCAAGGAGGGTTTCTGTTCACAAAGAATAGCCAGGAAGGTTATCCAGGCAGATTCTTTTCAGACTGGAATCTGCACATCTGATGGATATTCAATAGTCTGTGGTATCTGAAAAGAATACAAGGCAGCTACTACATTGATTGGACCACTTAGTAGCTAGCTAGTTATTAGACATTGACTATTACATTTTGTAGAACAATAATTTCTTAAAAAGTAGTATTTTGTCATTTTACCCTCTGTGGGCAAACCAAATAGTAAGAAAGATAGGAAAGACATCAGTTAAATTAAAAGTATCACTGATTTTCACCTTCACAGGCAATACACTTTGGAATCATAATCTTGGTACACATTATATAAGATATTGGAGTAAATAGTGCAAATTCAGTCAATAACCAAAGCTGGCCAATATAATTGGCTAAAGACAGCTTTTCTTGCTGATGGAAGTGAAATGTAACTGCATTGATTCTATTAAAATATCCCTTCCTATTGCCCTGTATACAGGACAGCAGAGTATTCTGCCCTGCTGCAGTTTGCAGTTACTGATTCACAGACTGGGGCGGGCTGGAAGGGAGCACAGTGCTCATCTGCTCCCATCTCCCTGCTCGAGCAGGGCCATCCCAGAGCACAGGGCACAGGATGGCATCCAGAGGGTTCTGGAATATCCCCAGTGAGGGAGACTCCACACCCTCTCTGGACAATCTGTTCCAGTGCTTGGTCAGCTGCACAGAAAAGTTCTTCCTCCTGTTCAGCTGGAACTTCCTGGGCATCAGTTTCTGTCCATTGCCTCTTGTCCTGTTGTTTGGCACCACCAAAACTCTGGCTCCATTCTCTTGGCACCCTCCCTTCCAGGTAATTAGACATTGATAAGGTCCCCTCTGAGTCTTCTCTTCTCAAGGCTGAATAGGTCCAGCTCCCTCAGCCTGTCCTCATAAGAGAGATGCTCCAGTCCCCTCATCACTTTCGTTGCTCTTCACTGGACTCTCTCCAGGAGCTCCATGTCTCTTTTGTCCTGAGGAGCCCAGAACTGGACACAGCACTCTTGATGTGAGCTCCCTAGGGCAGAGCAGAGGGGCAGGGTCATCTCCCTCACCCTACTGGAAATGCTTTTCTGAATCCACCCCAGGGTTCTCTTGGCCACAGGGACACTCTGCCAGCTCCTGGACAGCTTGCTGTCCAGCAGGACCCCCAAGTCCTTCTTTAGAGAGCTGCTTCCCAGCAGGCCAGCCCTAGCCTGGGCTGGTACAGGGGCTTGTTCCTCCCCAGGTACAGGACCCTGCACTTGCCTTTGCTGTATTTCAGACACTTCTTCCCTGCCCATCTCTCCAACCTGTCAAGGTCCCTCTGAAGGCCTACACAGCTCTCTGGGGTATTGGCCACTCCTACCAGCTTTGTGTCATCAGTGAACTTGCTGAGAATCCCTCTGCCCCTTCATCCAAGTCATTGATGAATAAGTTAGACAATGCTGGGCCCAGTACTGACCCTTGGAGAATACCACTAGTGACAGGCCTCCAACTAGACCCAGTGCCACTAATTACAACCCTCTGGGATCTGCCCTTCAGCCAGTTCTCCATCCACCTCCTTGTCCACTCATCCCCTCCTGATATAACAAAGCCTTATTTTTGTATGTGTGTTTATATCTGCAAACCGAGGTTGCCCCAAGGCCGCACGGGTTTTTAATAAAGCGTGTGAGCTCTCTCTCTCTCTCTCTCTCTCTCTCTCTCTCTCTCACTCTCTCTGTCATGCAGGTTTCTTGCCTGCCTCCTCTCCCATGGCTGTGGCATCACCCTGATGTGCTGCTGTGGGCTGCTGAGCTTGGCAGGACGCGGAGCCTGACGTTAGTTAGCTGCTTAGCCACGCCTCAGGTCCTCAGCTCTGCAGAAACTAATCTGTGTAAAACAGTGTTCAAAACAAAATAAGTAAGCCCTGACAGCCTTATTAAAAGGGGCCGAAGCCAGAGTCTTTGTTGAAAGTAATGCTAGCACCCTGTTCTGTTGACTCTGGAGATTATCTCACTCCTTATTCATTAGCAGGGTCAGAGGTGTCCTATTGAAAAGATATCCCCAGCCCACTAACAAACAGCAGGTGCAGCCTCTGCCTGGGAACACGAACAGAAGTTGCCAGGACTTTGGCAAGGCTTCCCAGCTCTCCCTGCCCAGCACCTCATTTTATGGAAAGGAGGCCCTAAGCCCAGTTCTTCCCTAATTTTGCATCAGCTGCAAACCTTAGAGGTTTGCATTACTGTGGTTTTGAATGTGTGTCCACAAACATCTAGAACAAATGATGCTGTACTCTTGTGGAAGGTCATAGTATTTATGCACTTGAGCTCTATATTTTTATAATAAAAAAAATAGTTATTCAGATACTTTTTATGAGAACTGGATGACTCTTTTTTGGATTGCATTGAGGAACAATGATTAGATTCAGATTGGGTAAAGTATAATGAAATAAAATTGTATTTTATTAAAGTCCTTTGACTTCAGTTTTTTAGTTTGTTTTATAGAATCTGGCCTGTTTAATGAAAGTTATTGCCTTTTCAAAACTATAGAAGCCTATACCTTAACTTTGTAAAGTATTATAAAAAATTAAATTTTAACTTTCTGGTGAAGATATGTCTCTATCCAGTTTCTACAGTAGAGATGCATTTGTCTTAGAATTGTTGTGTTTTGGCATCATTTGAAACTATTCTCTTTAGAATGTGTTTATTGCATACTTAATTCACAATGAAATGTTTGTTGGCAAAATGAGCTAAAAATCGTGGAGAGACACATTTTATCAGAAAACCCATTTTTTGTTGAAGTAGTCAAACTGCAGCGCTGTTGGATAATCAGTAGAGTTAATGCATTCAGTTTAATATTGTTTCATTTTTCACCCATATTATCATTATTTCCCAATCTAATCACACAGCTGTCATCACTACACCTTTCCCCCTTGTGGCCTTGCCTTCCCTCTGGATGGATTGATACGTTATGGACCAGGAGTACAGGGGAAAGGATGTTCAGCTTTCTTCCACTGTGAAGCTGGACAAATTGTAACTTAGAGGCTGATCTTTGCCTTCATCACTGTTTGGGTCTCAGGCTGTTCCTCACTTTGGCTGCTCTCTTATTCCAGATAATTCAGCCCCTCTTAGAACTTGACCAGAACCGCAGCAAGTTGAAGTTGTACATCGGACATCTGACAGCCCTCTGCCACGACCGCGACCCCCTGATCCTGCGTGGCCTCACCCCGCCTGCCTCCTACCACCTGGATGATGACCAGGCAGCTTGGGAGAAGGAGCTGCAGAAGATGACCCAGGAGCAGGTGAGTTTGCTGTCTCAAGTTCTGAGCAAGGACCTGGACTCGCTGATGTAGGCTTTACTGATGTGCCACACCAAAATGGGGTGAAACCATGCTGTAAGTGGTGAAAGCAGGTAGCAAAGATGAACTCTTCAGCTGATGAGAGGAGTCAACAATTGTTTTAATTATTGCCATTTAATATTTATTATGGAATTTCATCTGCTCTTTTATCCGTGCTTGAGGCCATGCACCTCCACAGTCATGAGAGATCAAATTGCAAGATTGCCCTTTTGCCATGTTTTAGCTGTTAACAAATTTTAGCTGCTCTCTGTAATTTAATGTAGTCATCAAGATCTTAAATCTTACTTTAATTACATAACCCATTTATATTTTAATTGACCCATTTTTATGAGTCTCTTTATAGAAATGAATGCAGTGTCCTTACCTGCTGTTACAGAATATTCTGCCAGTAATTTCTACATTTTACCACCTTACCTCCATACCTGAATCAAGATTTGGACTCAGTGTGCTGGATGTGATACACCCATGCTTACACAGTGACTGCAGAAACCCAACTGTGTCTTTCTAGGAGTTTTGGAATATGGAACTGAAAGGGTTTAATAGGACTTTGTCTCATGAAGTCTCCACAAAAGGCTGTCAATCTAGTTATAGATCAGCTATTGAAATAATCTTCCTTTCTCCTGTCTCTGGTAATGTCTTGCCTTCCTTAATCCCTTCATTGGCAGTTTTTTATCTCTTGTTTTGGGACTATAATTCACCATTCCCTCCAACCTTTTTTCTAATTCTTTTCTATTTTTCTTTAACTATTTTAGTTCTATATTACTGAGTCTTTCGCTATTCACTTTCAAATGTTTTATACCAAACTCTATCCAGTGTGCACACAAGTGTAAGGCCTGTATAGCTAAAAGGGGATTTGTGGGTCAGTGAACATATCTTGAGCCTGTCTTGAACACTTCAGCTCTGGTTTTCTTCCTTTGTCATGTTAAAGCTAACTGCCTTGAACTTTCAACTCAAGACTGAATTTTGATTCAAAAATTGGAGAGAACAGCCAAATTGCAGGAAACCAACAGAAGCATGTCTGAAAATTCAGAAGAAGCAGACCTCCGAGATAAATATGCCTGTAACGGGGCCGAGGTGGTACAAGACAGTCATTCTCTGTCCTTCTACCTGTGTTCTTACATTTACTGATTCAGCCTGTGCTGTGTGCCTCCCTCAGTATCTACACTTGCCTCTATAGACCTGACACATTGCTTTTCCCTTCTGAGCCTCCTGGCTTCAGTAATCACTGATACAGGATGAAAACTTCTCCGGTTCAGTGCATGCCATCCTCCTCTATTAAAGCCTTACAGCTCCCATGTTATAAACCAAAACATGAGGCTTCTTCTTTTGAACCACCTTGTCTGCAGATTGGGATGAAGCAGTGGGTGACAAAACCTGTAGCATGTATGGGAGGCACCTCTGAAAACAAGAGTGCAGGAGGGCAAAGTTGGGATATCCCTGAAATAAATTGCCTCATTAATTATAGCTGTGGTGGTCTTTGTATATAATCAGGATCTGTGGGGACAGGTGGTATTTGCTATTTGATCAAGAGATGTGGGTAAAGAAAATAGGAAAATTTGTCAAGTTCTTTTGAATAGTAAGCCCAAAAATATTATTTTCTTTTAAAACTTTGCTAGTCCATTAGCAACATTTATGGGTTACACAGTAAAGAAAGCATTGTGAGAAATTATGAGAAAAGGGAATTACCTAAGTTGTTCTGGAGAAGAGAATTCTTTTTCTGTCCTCTCACATTATTGTCTTAATTCTGCACTGCTGTCACCACAGCAGTGATCTCTCTAAAATAAAATGTAGCTGTCTCTTCTGCTTTCCCATACTCACTCAGATGGTATTTAAGAAGCTTCAGTTGCAAAACACAAACTAATGATATATTTCAATTCACAAAGCAGACTTTTCATTTAAGCCATGGAGCTTTTCTGTTTCTAGCTGCAGTTTCCTTTGTGCTTAAAGTATTCCCATGGGAGGTGGGAATCAGTTCTCCAGATTTACAGAAGCCCATCACAGAATACTCATTTTGCATCTTTGGAATTTTAATGAGTTTTGTAAATTACTTCAAATCCAGTTCATTAAATTCACTCTTGTCCCTTCTAATATGATCTTCTGTAGATAATGCTTTACAAGCCTCAGTGGGAAAAAATTAATCCTCTTGAACGTTAAGAAGTGCTAACATGATTAGGGAGGATACATTTAACCAACACCAGTAGTATTTAAGCATGATGCCTACATATCCACTTCTCACCAGTGAGATTCCCTAGTTTGGTTTGGTCATTTGGGGTTTTTTTTATAAATTGTTGAGAATTTGTTTTCATACTGCTGCTTTTGGAGCTGTTATTTCTCACTGCGGCAATTTCTATTGACAAAGATTGGTTTGCTGTGTTTCATCATAGCCAATATATTTGGTAGATCTTTCATACTCTTCTGGGGAGGCTCAGGTGCAAACAGCAGGAGTTTTCTGTGGCTTCTTTTGGTAGATGTGGCTGGTATATGAAGGAGATTTAACCTTTTCACTCTTCCAGTGCATCCCCAGTGACCACAGAAACTGATGTACAAATAGCTGTTGGAAAATATCTGCCAGCATCAACACCATGGATCTAAGGGGGATTTGTTGCCACAGAAGTAATTTTGTAGAGTTTCAGTCTGACTGATAATTGGTGTCTCTTATCTATAATAGTGTCTTGACACTGCCATGAAGTTCAGTGATAATCCTTAGTGACCTCAACTGCTTACAGAATATGCTGAGGTGGAAAGGACCCACAAAGATCATCAGGTCCCACTCAGCCCTGCACAAGACATTCCCAAGAATCACAGCAGGTGCCTGAGAGCATTATCCAAACACTTCTTGAACTCTGTCAGGTTTGGGGCTCTTACCACTTCCCTGGGGAAGATGGATTGTAATCAAGCTGTGGGGCCAAGATGCTATATCATTCTTTGTTGGCATTTTATCAAAGACAGTTTGTAAGGCTGACTTATTGCAGTAAAATTTTGGTCCATTTGTAGTGAAGGCCTGAAGCCAGTACTTAATAATATATGGTGTCTCAAAACCTAATCTAAAATAATATACTGGACTAAGTTGTGGATAGTAAAGAAGGTAAAGTGCTCAGAAGCGTGTCATGAAATTTTTCCTGTGGTGGAAAATATCCCTTTGAGTCAGTTCTGACCCAATGTCCCCAGATAAGCTGGCCAGTACTCTTTCTGGGTCTGTCATCCTTCAACCACTATTTGACTTCTCTTATTAAAAAACTGAAGTTACCAGAAGGAAAGAGGAATGTTCCAGGTCTTGATGTTAAGAAATAAAAATTCCATTTATTCCATTCATGCAATTATTTATAATTGCGTTATCTTAGCAATTTCTATTAAATACCATATTTTCTTTCACTTTATCCTAGAGGTATCATTTTGTTAATATCCTTGAGCTCTGCAGAACTACTGCTCCGTTTCACATTTCAGATAGTTGCCTGTAAGTGCGGGATTTTAGTCCTGTGTGAAAGGAAATGGCATTAAGAACATAATTATATGGCTCACATTTTTATTTATAGTTTGGGTTTTGTTTTGCTCTTATCTTTACAAAAGAAAAGAATGGAGTAGAAACTGGAATTTGCTGAAAACCCTCACTTCAGTATGTCAGAGGTGGTGCACTGCACTGGGCTTGAGAGGACACCAAACCTCATTTCTGTAGCTGTCAAATTTAATTTTAAAATTGCATATTCGATTGCTAAATTCCAAAAATATTAAACACATATTTTGATTTGTTATACAGACAATACTGCAAATGGGATAAACTGCACTCCAAATTACAAATAGCAATTTTCTAAACATCCTGCGTCCTTCTTTGTTCAGATTCTGCTTGTGTTCTTCTGTGTCATCTCTGAGGAGTTACTCAACTTAGTTTCTCTAAAGAAATTACTCTGCTGTGATTTGCATTTAGTCATTCTAAATTACTCTGTTACTTCAGAGTTTACCCTTGTCTTCCTTCTCTGACTGCTCTTCTATTAGCTTATCTTCCCCCACTTGATTTATGTAATTTATTTTTAATTTGTAATCTTATGGGAATGCATAATATATTTTAAAGTTAAACAGTCCACTTCTGGTCTCTGTTAGAAATTAGAAGTAATAATTGCAACAATTTATATCCTTCTTCATGTGCAAATCGGTTTCCTGAGTTTGGTTGAGAAAGCAATGGATACAGGAACTCTCTAAGATTGTTAATTTTTTAAAAGCATTTTAAACTTTTATATTTAATGTTTTGGGTGAGAATGAGGACAGTGTCATAGTTCTTAAATACTGGTTAAAATCACAAACATTATCTGTAAGTTGGCCATGTCCATAATGCTATAACATCATTCATTTTTATTTGTCCATGAAATTGCTGATATTAATTAAAATACATACTATCAATCACTAACATTACTTTTTCCTAACCTGAAACAAGATAAAAAAGGGAAAACACTGATTTCAGGCCATCATCAAGTGTTTTGTGTGTGTGTGTCAGAAAATGAGAGTGGTCTCATTTGAAGCAGAAGGCACCACCCCAAGCTCACCTCTCCTGATGTTTTGCCCTTAGCAGCAAGTTCTGTTGCTCTGGGCCTTGCTCAGACACTGTGGGCCTTGGGAAAGCTTTCTGCAGCATCTCCTGATGCTGAGCTGCTGCTGTGGGTTCTGCTTGGCTTTATTTCTCTTTTTGAGTTAAGAACAGTTAATGATTGCCAGTATATATTTTGATTAAAATTAGTAATTCCATGCAGTAATAAAAATTGGTAAGGTTATGGCATTGTGGATATTATTTAAAAAACCAAGATTGTTTCATTTGAAGTCTTACTTTAATTTTTAAATTTCTGTTTTTGAAATAATTTGGAAGACCTAATGTAAGTCTCAAATTTCCAGATAGAGCAGAAGTATTTAAGGGTTTACGTTAAAAAAATGTTCTTTTTTTGTTTTTGAAGTTTGTCAAACTGGATTTACATACTCATAACCCTTTCTTTTGGCCCTTTTATGGGGATATAGTTGAGAAATAAAGGTTTATGTGTAATTGGTTCTCACAGCTTCGAACACACATATTTACACTGGTTTGCGTGGGTAGATGCAAAAACTCCTGACTATTTGTCCAAGGTACAGTGAAGTTTAACTTACTTTGAGACAAAACTAAGTTTTAGATTTAATCAGTGTAATTTCTTATTGATGCTTACTTTTTGCTACTTTAAGCTCTAAATGTATTTTTCAGACTAACCATAAACTGATCCTGAACTTTGGAGAAACATAATTCTATATCCCAGTACTGTATCCTTGTAGATGTTCTCTGCTAACTTTCTTTTTGTGCTGCTCTACAAGCACTTCATATTCTGTATTCAGGTTTACTGTCCATAGCCCAGGATGAGATACCAGTTTTTCTGTGTTTGCCTTTTTTCATCAATGTTTCTTTGGAGTTGTTAATGAGGCAAAAATCACACTGGGGAGTATAAATACATTTTAAAGAGTCTTAGCTTAATTTGGCATTATGGGAAAAGCAGAGACCACAGAGGTTCCGCAAAGCAGCACCACAGTTCACCCAGTGTGCATGTAAAACCATAGCATCCTATTTCTCAACTATGAAGTTATCTTCATAGGTATCATTCATATGATTCTGAATGTTTACTACTCTTTAAATAAGTTCTGAACTATCTTGGAACAGAGAAGCTAAACTCATGGTAAATTGTTAGGGATTTTTTTTTCAGTGATGGAGTTTAACTATAAATGGAAAATTAGTCCTCTCATGACTTGCTCTAAACCCAGGAAGGAAGGCAGCAGTGCTGAAAAGTGAATCTATTGCAGATTATCTACAAGCTTTCTTTCCCCTGAGATGCTGAAGGCCATTTTTGTTCTTCTGTCCAAAGATAAATACTGTGAAGCACTTCTGGGTCCTTGCTGTCCTTTTCTTTCTGAGCTGTCTATTCTTACTTGTCATCAACTAGACAAAAAAACATATCTGGCTTTGCCTTCTCATTTTTGGTCATTTCTATGAGGCAAATATGTGAATCTCCTCATACCCTCAGCTGGAAATGCCAACAAAAAAAGATTGTTCACATTTCTTTATTGTCATAGAAAAATGGCATGGGGAAGATAACACCATGTCAGCTTGCATTCACGAGAAGAAAATCTAGGAAACCAGGAGCAGAACTGATATTAATGCTTTTGGAGAAACTTCCCTAAAATTTGGACTTCCAAACATGCAGGTGAATCCAGTTATGGCACTGAGAACTGGATGTTCCCCATTAAGGCCCTTGCCTGATGGAGGACTGATGTGTGCTGCTCCCAGCTGTTTCCGAGAGGAGTGACGTCAATGGAGATGATATCCATGATCTAGAAATGCTGCCACCAGCCATAGAGTCAATTAAGATGTCTTTGTTGAAGTAGGAATTACATTATTAAATCTGGCTGTTCTGAAGCTAGCAAACTAAACTCAAGGCTATCATTGCTATTTTTCCAGAGACATTTCATCACAGACATCTGCCAGCCAGCTGTGTAGACTTTCTGTCTGTGCTAATTTTGCAAAGTATTGTTGCTGGCCTTCAGCATTCAGAGCCATCTCCTCTTGGACTCTTGATGATCAAAAACTCTCTTCTTGGAAATATTTTCCTCTTCTGGTTAAGTTGGTTACTTTTGTTTGGTTGCATTTGATTTATTAGCTTTGGCGTGAGCTTATTTTGTTGGGCTTATCTTGATTTTATAAGGCATCTTATAAATACATAAATGCTGACTAGTACAGCTAGAAACTGAGACTTCACTGATGTTGCAGCATTGCCCCACTGAAAACAGCACCCTGCAGGATGTCCACCAACCTTCTCTCAGTTTTGAAGTTCAGTGTCTTGCAGGTGTTTTTATATTTCATCAATTTAATTGCTCTGTCCTTTCCTGGAGCTTCACCTGGAGGGTTTGGCTGAAAGGCCAGGAAGAGGGATGCTGGCTGGGCAGGTGGTGGTGGTGCAGGACTTCTGCTTTCCCTGCTAACACTGCCCTCTCCTGGTTCTTCTCCTGTGGACCCAGAGCTCAGGACCCTTGCAGGTGCCAGATAAGAAAGGGAGAACAATAACACTGGCTGTTTCTCCTGTTGCTTGCCCTCTCCCAGCCCCATGGCCTCCCAGCCTTCTGCTGGATGGCACCGTGCAGTCTGTGCTGGCCCAAGAAGCCGCAAGGCAGCCCTGTGTCAGAGTTCAAGGCCCGGAGTGTTCCCGGGAGCGCGCCGGTGCTGGGGTGGTGCAGGGGCAGTGCCTGCAGCGCTGGGATCTCACCAGGCTCAGCAACCCCGGACTCAGAGGCAGTTCCTGAGTCCCAGTCCCCTGGCTTCTCATATCCAGAGCCATCCTGGCTGGTTGTTCTGACTCTCTCAGTCCTGCTCGCTGACTGGACCTTTCCTGGGCTTGTCCGTCCATTGCAAGGTCCTGACGAATGTCTCTGCCAGGCTGCTGGCACCAGGCTACTCACCCTGCCACAGCATGCCACTCCTGAGCCATTATGGGATACTGCTGAGTGCCCCCTTCTCCCCCAGTGCCCTTCCTGAGCCCAGAGTGCCCCCCTCCCTCTTTCCCCACTTCCCAGCTCATGTCACTCCACGGAGCAGGATCAGGTTGCTTTTGCATTGTGATTCTTGGCAGGAGCCCCTCTCGGATTGCTGTGGCTGTTCTGTGATTACAGCAGCCAGTGGGAACAAGGCACATAAGAACACATTAAACTAACATTCAGCACGCAAAGCCCCAGTAATTTACTATATGCTACCCTGCCTAGTAAAGGGAACAGTGTAGCATGCTTGCCCTTTTAATTTCCTTTCTCACACTTGTCTATAGAAGCCTGCACCATAACTTCCTTAAAAAGCATTTTTATTTATTCCACAGTCGTTCTTAGGCAGTTTGTTTTCATGCAGTGTTTCTTGCAGAAACAATCTACTGTGCTTTTCTTGATACCATCACTAAACAGAGACATGCTGTTGTATCTGATTAGAATTTTAATTGTAGAAATCTAACCTTTGCCACTGCATTGTGCTCTTAAAGTGGTAAAATGATCCCTGCTGTGCTGCTGCCTCATAGTTCTTTCCTTTTAAAACTTGCATTGAGCAGTGTTACAGAAGTGAAAAACACAGATCAAGAAATCTGTATACTTATGAACAGTTATCCCTTCAGGCATGAAAAATGGGACTTTGACATTCTTTCCATGTCATATATTAGCATAGTAGAGTTCCAATAAAAACACTAATCAGTTAGGAATAAGAAATGTTACAGAACTGACAGAAAATATTAAATTTTTTAAAACCCCACAAAATTTAAAAGAAGGTTTGAATAAGATAAGATAGTTGCTCACAGCAGCTCCAAATGACAAAGAACTTCGGTTTCAGAAGCTGGGAATAAGCTTCAAAACCCATCTTAAGTGTATGTACCTGCTACATATATGCTTGTTTTATATTCATAAGGAATATACTTCATTAGAAGAAAATCCTATAACTGAAACAATCTAAGAGCTTTTTGATATATAGTATGGGGCAGGGCTGTCTGCTTGAAAGCTTATCCAATCTACCTATCCATGTCACCTGGCCTAGTAAGGGATGCTGCTTCTCCTTGTTCTCTGGGATCCTTAGACCACTGTGAGTACAGTAATCCCTAAAATGCTTGCACAGATTACAGCTTTCCTTGGGGTTTTGCACAGTTCATAGGCCAGCATGGACTTTATCAATTGCTGGGCAGATAAACAGGTTACTGAAGGCAGATGTTTCCTGCTCTTCATTAAGACTCTGTGGCCCCCTAAATCTGGCAATGGAATTAGGCTCAAAGTTAAAGCTGTGTTTGCATATACTCAGTATGTTGTGTGACATGGTTTGGGACACCACTTGTTGGAGAAACTGTTTATAAACTGCAGACAGAGTGAATAATATAAAGTTTGAAATTCTGTGTCCTGTTACGAGCCAGTTATAGTGACCTGAAGAACGAATGACCCAACAGGAAATGCAGAGTTAGTAAACAAAAACTGTGTATGTTCCACTGCAATTGTGTGTAGTCATCTTATGTCTGAGTTAGGAAAGAGAATTCCTGAAAATCAGTAATTCCGCAGGAAAAATAGAATTCTGGTTAACTCTGGGTGTATTATGTATAATTATGTGACATTCCAATTGATTCATATCAGGAATAATTCTGAAGTACTGACCTATGAAACATCTGTTGTTCTTGAATAAAAGTCATACTATTTAAAGGAATATATTAGAAAGCTGCTGTATTGCTTCTGGAATATGGTTGCCTTCAGAAAATGTTCTACAGAGGAAGTTTTTATCATATTTATCATAGAACAATGTATTCAGGAGTAGTTAAGTGACATGGACATGGCCTTTACTGGGAAGGTCACAAACCTGGTTCTGTAGAATGAAAAGGTGAAATAAAGAGGATGGAGAGCATTCAGTTCCAGGTGAGGGAAGATGCCAGTGGCGAGAGTGCCCAGCACGTGGCACCTCCGTTGGCTCCCTGCCTGAAAGCGGCGTTGTAGCAGAGCCTGTGGGGCAGGGCTGTCGCACACTGAACACGTTTCAAGGCAGGGAGTGACAGTGTCTCTGTGTGTTCCTTGCAGCTTCACCACGAGCTGGAGAAGGGGGAGAGGGAGAGCATGGAGCTGCAGGAGTTCGCCAACGCCATCCTGCAGCAGATCGCAGATCACTGCCCCGACATCCTGGAGCAGGTCGTCAACGCCCTCGAGGAGTCCTCGTGACCTCGGCCACCAGGCCCACGGAGCAGCACACCAGTGGCCAAGCCCAGTCAGTCCACAGAGCCATGGCAGTGGAGAAAGACAGAACACTTATGGTGCACCTTTTACAAAGAAAACAAAGGCAAAAAACCCCAGCCCTCTAAAAAACTCCATGCTCTCTAGGTTCTTCCAGTCTATGATTAATCAGTCATTTTTGTATTCATCTTCTCACTGCCTTTCTACTTTAGAAGCCCATTCCCCATTGACTTTGTTGGTGGTGACTTTTGGATACAGCTAAGCAGAGCTCTTCCAAGTCTACTGAGCAAAGAAGAGGGGATCTACTGAGCACAAGCAGCTCTAGTTCTCCATGAGGTTGCAGAAGAGTAGCCCTTGCCTTTCGTTCATATATTGCTTTTTCCTTCTTATCTTCTTTCCTTCTTCCTATTTTTTTATTTTCATGAAAGCTGAAAGCCTGAATTTCATAGTGCTAAAACCAAACCTGAGTGTGCTCTGATTATGGCTCATGGCTGGCCAGCATCAGCTAGCTCAGGTCTTGCTGCCTGTCTCAATGCTTCTTATGTTCTTAAATAACAGAGTGAGGGAAGGAAAGTTTCCCCACTTGCTCCTGTTAGTCATTTCATATAGCAGCTGGGAAAAAAGATAGGCATACTGGTACTTTCTGTTTACTTAACTTGGATTTTTACTGTTCACTGGTCTGACTCTGAAGTGCTAGGCACGGCATTTTTTGAGGTAACTGTTTTCATCTGTTGATTTGGGGGGGAGGAGGTTATTAGTTTTCTCATCATAGGTCTGTGTCTCCTAAGATCCTACTTTATAGAGAGCTCTCTCTCCCTTCAAGCAGGTGTGGTCAACAGGTCAATTCCCAGCTTTAACTTGTATAGTTTGTCCAATTTTTTTGAACACTAGCTGTCATCAAAATAGTCTTAGGCATTCTGTAAATGAGAAAATCGCATCATTTAGCTAAAAAGTATAATTTTAAAGCTATGTTAGGTAAATCAGTAGCTTAGTCTTTACTAAAATTATAATTTAAATTATTTTGGTTTAGCTTCCATTGACGAGGAATGAGCTTGAGCTCAGAGCAATAACCCTTATGAAGAGAAGCATCTCTGCTAGGGTTGGCACCCAGCTGAGTAGATAGGTGTAAGATCACAGCTTTACTTAAACCAGTGCAATTCTTCTGTGTCTATGAGAGGCCTTAGTTTTATTCCCATCCACCTTCGGCACCCATTGGAGCTCCCGCTGATGGGCGAATGACCTGAATTACCAGGTCAGTTTGTTGTGGCAGCAAATCAGAAATCCCTTTTTACAAGTAGGACTTGGGTGTTCGTTCTTGGACTATGCATTCATGGGGAGACACGTTTTTTCCTGGCTGCCAGTGGTTGTGTGTCTGGGGGCATCTGCAGGACAGAACTCTGTAACACGTCCCCATGTGCTCCTTAAAGGAGCTGTTCCCTTTGGCTGTCTCCTGTTACTTCAGAGAGCGAGGGGAAGGCAAAAGGAGACCAAACATCAACACAGTGTGGAAGCAATCTTGGTTTTCTAGTCACTAGCTAATTATGAATCCTCTCAGTAAACCTCCCATTCAGAGTCTGCAGTTTAATTCCATATGGTTTACTACATTTTGAGCTGAATCACTAAGCTGTTCTGCTAAGGGAAATGTTCCAGCCCCTCTCAAGAAAACTGCATTTCTTACATCTTTCAGATCCACAGCACAGCTCCCCTGTAGGTCTTTCACACCTTGTTTTTATCTTTAGAAGTGACCAGTTGCTTCCATCAGAAAAGAGATCAGCAAAAGCTTGTGTAAGGGAAGATGTACCCTGTTTTTTCCAAACAAGCACTGAAAATTGGGCAAAACCAAAACCATATGTACCTGTAGACTCTATTGAAAACCAGTTGATTTAAAATAAATCACATCCCTGTTGATTCTACTGTAATAATTCATCAGAAGGAACTGCACTGATAGCCAGGGTGTCTAGGAAGAAGTAAGATCTCGAAAGAAGAGGCGATTCACACCTTTCCCAACTTTGGAATTGCCAGTGCTTTGCCAATCAGGAGAATTAGCTTTAGTTTTTCCTGTAATAGCAGCTTGTGTCTGAAGCTTTTTTTGTGTGTCATGTCTGAGGAGAGTAATGGGAACCTGAATGTGTGGCAGGAGGAATGCCGGAAGGCCTGCAGACAGTGACTGTACACACTGCTGGGCCCTGCCTCATCCCAGAACCACCCCTTTGGTCGCATTATTTGAGTCAGCACGTTCCGATAGGAGCTGTTGTTTTGAAATCTTTCCTCTTGCTTTTTCTTCATCACCCCTAATTACTCACTCAAGGAATTTAATGCCGCCTGTAAAAGCATCAGAGCCATCAGCCCAGCATCATCGGCCACTGCCACCCCTCCTGACTCTCTCATTAACTTATATGGTCAAATCTCCAGCTGCCCTGGCTCCCTGCTGTAAAACAGTCCTTCCTCTGTGAGAAGCTGTGGAATTTCCCTTATCGATGGTTCAAATGACTCCTGCTTGTAAACCTCTTACTGAGATGTTCCTTGATAGCATTTCTGCTGGAGGCAGGGGCAAGGGGGAGGGGACGGCAGCAAGGGGCGATCACTTTGGGCTGGTAATTCAATTCCCTGGCTTTACCACACTGCCCACACATTGCAGGGAAGTGCTGCTGCTTCTTGGGCATCTCTGACTCAGCTCGTGGCTGCATTCCTGTAGCCCAGAGTGCCCCAGCCAAAGGCCTGGTGCTGTCACGGCAGCGTGTGCAGGATCGTGCGTCGGCAGCCAGGTGAAGCTCACTATTTACACATCTCCCGGCCTCTTCTCAGGGAGGATTTGTCAAGCCTGGCTGGTTTTCACGCTGGCCATTTGGTCCTTTATCTGCCAGCCACACACCTGCTGTTCCTCCCATCTGGATTGTTGGGCCCTGGTGATTTTTCTCGTTAACCACTGTTATCTCCTAGGTCTTGCAGGCTTCCCATCTTAAAGATTGATCTTAGACCTCTGTAAAGTGCTTTCAGGGAGGGAGCAGATCTCGTTTAGGAACAGTCTTGATCCGACTTGATCTCCATTGAACCGTTTCAGGTAATCTCTCTGATCCTGTGTCGACAGAGATCCTGTGGTGAATAGCTTGAGAGACTTGGGGATTTGGGAGGTACTGCTGGCCACGATTTAATGCTGATCATGACAACTGAAAGCTTTTTCTTTCTACTTGTATGGAGTGCCACACCATTTGCCTTAAGGCAAAAAAGGGATTTTATTCTCATAAATCCATCATTTTTGTTTGTTGCATGTGAGGCACATGGCAGAAGGGCTATATGTGGCATACCTTGCAATGCTTGTCCAGTTGCCTAACCCACCACTGCTCTTTTAAGATCTTATTCCCAAGTGTCAGCAGCCAGGCAGATACGGACAATTTCCTACCACAGTGGTCCTGCAGTGCAGCAGCTCTAGGAAATCAGGGGCCACGGAGAAACTTGCTTTTTCTTCTCCTGTTGAATGAAATTCCATTAGCTACAGGAGCTGTGAAAGTTTTAATTGCTTTAATATTACTTTTTTTCTTCCGAGCTGCCATTTGTAGAGAAGCTGAGAGATGTAAGGATTCAAGAGCTGTTTGTAGAAAATTAAGTGGGTCATTTTGACAGGGTTTGGGCTAAAAAATAACTGAAGCCTGAAGCCCATGTAGACTGTAAAAGCTGACACTGCAACCACACTTGTTCATGATATCCACGAGTCCAAGTCCATATTTTCCTCTGAATCCAGCCTCATGTAAAACACTAAAAGGACATAACACTAGAATTGCAGGGTGAGGACATGAGCACTGTTGGCCATTGGAAGAAGAATTACCTGGCTCCCAGATGAAGCTCTAAGCTTCTCTAAGTATTCTTTCTGGTTTTGACTGCCTTTAGCCAGCTCTCACTGGAGAAAATGCCAAACCCTCTTTGGAGTATCCAGTTTTTGCCAAGTCCTGGGGACGGAAGGTGAAGGTCCGACACGATGCACGGAACCATGTGTGCCGTTTCGCATTGCACGGCTGGAATATCCCTTCTCTGGAAAATTTTCTGGTATTTTGGGGCTCTGAAATTTGCACAAGGGAGCATAAATATCATAAACCTTGTAGAGATAACCCCGGTTTTTGAACCAAAGGGGCACCTCTTTTCATTTGCCCTGTAATTCCCACCTGTTCTGCTGCTAGTGCTCAGTTTGTTGGGAAATTTCTACATCTGCTAAGGGTCGACAGGGTTGAGTCCCCACTCCTGTACTAATTGCCAATCGCTGCCACTGCAGGGGTCTTTACAAACGATGTAGAGTCATGCACTGATTCCATTTTAAAGCAAAATTTTCACTGCATACGTAACGTGTGTACCCCTCAAAGGACTCCAGTGAAATGCAAAAGGGAAAGAGCACAATCAAGGCATCTGATATTGAAAGGAAGCCTCTCCTCAGCTCAGCGCCCACACTAAAGAGGGACCCAGAGAGGACGTGGAAGGCTGTGGATAACCAACACTGCCCCAGCGGAGCTGGCGGGGTGGGAGGGTCGGGCACGGGGCATCACGGGGCGTCGCGCCTGGCAAGGCCAACTCTGCTGACCCCTCTCATCAGCGTGGGGAGGAAGAGGAGTGTCAGGGGGTTTTTTTAAACAAAACGATGTTTTTAATTGTTTTTTCGACATAAATGGAAGGAACCTTACACAACAGCAGATCCTTCTGAACAAAATGGCTGTGTCCGCTGACTATTTTTAAAACAAAAAAAAAAAAAAAGAAAAACTGTTTCAAAACTTTTTAGTGTCAAAAGCATAAACTCAGAAATCCTGACTTTTTCCAGTGTGTGTGGTGAGTGCTGTAACCCTGTCATCAGTATGTCCCCTGACTTTTTCAGGGGTGTTTTTTTCCTGTTTTGTTTTCTGCTTGTCGATATTGTCTGTGTGGTCCTAAGGCTGGGGCAGTTACCAACAATGTGTGTCTGTTGTCGGATTGAAAAAAAAAGATAGTAGTAGAACCGAAAAAGATGTGTTTTACAAAATATATAAAAATAAATTTCATTAAAAGGAATTCAAGTAAAGAAGAGACAAAGCCATGACTCCTCCTCTCGGGATTGTACAGAAAAGGATTTGTGGGCTTTTAATTATAACCAGTTGCCTTTCACAGGCTTTTGAGGTCCAAGGCAGCTTGGCCTCTTAGGAAATGTTACAAACCCTGTATAAATTCCTGCTTTCCCAGGTTTATACTGTAAGACAGAAATGGGCAGAATGAAACAGTATTTTGGAGTCTTTTCTGGTAACAGTTATCAACACCAGGTGTCCCCTAAGATGGGAACCACTGATATAAATTGGCCAAACACTTTGGCCAAATTTTCTCTTTTCTCCATCACACCCCTTGATGCCAGGCACACGAGCAAGTGCAGATCAGCTGGTGCAGGTAGTTGTGTGTAGGTTCATTATCAAGGCTGTATTTCCTTGCCTCTGATGCTGATCATACACCCAAGCGGGTTATGGGGCAGGAAAGGACCAGCAGCCACTTTCTGCTCTGGTTGCATCAAAGACTTGCATTGCTTAAAAGGAACAACGTGAGGCTAAACTGGTGTGTAAGGTTAACAAAAAACCCCTGGCAAATCGCTTTACCTAGGAGAGTAGGCGAAGAATTTCATTAAGCGAATGTATTTTTATTATCAAACTTAACCATATGCTGTTTGTCCCCATTTTGCGAGCTTAGTTCAGGTCTTGAAAATCAAGTCAATTTGGTTTGCTTTTAAGTGGATATTCCCATTAGGTTCTTGGTGCTTTGGCAGGGATTTTTTTTCAAAGCATTGGTTTCTTTCGCTTGGAAACTGGCAAAAAATGGATTTATTGGCCACGTATACTCTTACTTGTAATAAAATGTGGTTATCTTAAAAACCAAATTCAAAGGCAAATTTTAAAGGCAGACATTGTTCCTTTTATCTGCCCCATCTTGCCAGCTCTCTGCAGACAAGGCCAAGTCCTCCCTCCCTCCCTGGGCAGGGGTGGCTGCATTTGGCCCCTCATTACATGCTCATTACAGTATAACTGGGGAGGCTTTAGTGTAAGATGCCTTTATTTGTTCAGATGCTGGAGGAGGACGAATCCACTGGGACCATGAACAGGGGAATAACTTCTGTGCTAGCCCAACATGCTGCTCCAAGCCCACTAAAACAGTATATTGCCGTTTCCTTCCAAGTCAGTGAATGAGGAGAGCTGCACACCGAGTTCACAAATCATCTGTGGACTTAAATTCTGTGGGATGCTCCATCCACTCCAGTGAGACAGATCCCTCATTTGCTTTGGAAGAGACGTGTTGCACTTTAGTGGAGGGGGAGACAGGCTTTAGGGATGGGATCTGGTGTACTTGAATTCCTTTTGGAAATGACAGCAGCGGGAGACATTGGTGTCCGTGATGCGAGTGCGCACGCTGCCTTCAACTTGTATGTTTATTGCTGGAGTCATGTTACTGACAGGATAATGAAATTGCAAAGAAAATGTGTTATATTCAACTTTGCCTTGATAATATAAACACTTTGTTCATTTTTTTTTTCTTCTTTTTTTATTCACAGACTAAGTTCATCAGGAAATTATAAAATTATTTAAAAATTCTGTGCCGTGTCTTTATTTCAGTGTGTATTGCTTGGTGTCCTCTCCTGTGTGACCAGGGTAGGAGGGCAGGTAGGAGGGCTGAGTGGCTGCAGGGCTGTTCCTTGAGGCCTGAGGTCCCACTTGTTGCCCACCTGCACCAGTGAGATGACCCTGCCAGGGGGTTTGGCTGCACCACATGTCTGACAATGCTCATGGACACAGCTGGTCTCCCAGATACCCCTGGACCTCACAGGTCAGGTAAGTGGAGATAAAACAGCTGCTGTTACAGCTGCTCCCTTTGTCCCTCCTGCCCATTTTCCAGGTCAGTGTGACTTACATGTTGCTAATGAGTGAGTGACTGAATTCCAGATGTTCATCCCGTGTCACGTCAGTGTCAGGATCATATCTTCCAGAGCAATGTGCCTGGAAAGCCTTGCTGTGGAAAGGCCAGCAAGACTGTCGTCCTGAACATGTTCCTGGTGAAACCTGGATGTGTGTCCTGTCCCTCAGGAGCAGAGGAGAGTCATGGCTTTGTGACATAGGATGAGCTGTGTTCCCTGCAGCGCTGGAGGAAATGGGCTCTACCCAGTGTCCAGTCTCCAGATGCGTTTTAATGACATGGGAAATTGCCTGAGTAATGCCACTATAAAAATCTCGTTTTTCTGGTGTTTTTGACTGTTCTAAAGAGAATAGCATTGCAACACTGGGTCCCACTGGTAGAACAATGTCCATGCTAAACACACTCCACCAGATTCTCCGCAGCTATCCTGAAGCTCTGACAGCACAGACCCCCAAGTTGGGACACTTTCTAACCGATTTGTCTCCGTTTCTTGCTTCTTTTGTCTGTCTCTACAGCCAGTTTTTCTCTGGGCTTTCTTGCTGGCCTTGTCCCTTCTGCTTTTCCTCGATTTATCATTTCAAGGGGTTCTTAAGATCCTGACTTGTTTCAGTACAAGTGACTAGATGTGTAACAGGAACAGGCGTCCTGGTCTCAGTGCCTGGACGTTCCCTGCCCTTTGCTGACTGGATTTCAATCACTTGGCCTTCAATCAGGCATGTAAAGCAGTGTGGAAAAAGGATGCATGGGGATTAAGGGTCTTGGGAGCTTTGAAAGGAAGAGTCCATTGGCTCTTGGTTCCCAGTCTGGTTTATGTTCGCTCGAGCGTCTTTGGCTGGGAAAGGGGATTCGTGATTCCTGTCAGGCCAGGGTGTGCAGGGTGTGCCTGGCTTCTGCAGCACAGTCCAGATCAGCTGAATGAAACCACATGGCACATAAATTTAACCGGTTCCTGTACGACAAGGCACCCATCAGTCTGATAATGGCACAAGCACAGCTTCTGAAGGACTTGTCCTTTTTAAAGAAGAGGAGAAGTGAAAGGACAGGAGTCCAGTTCAGCACCAGCAGGACAGCCCATCTGCAGGGAGAGCAGCACATCTGCAGGGAGAGCTGAGCTGAGCTGAGCTGAGCTGAGCTGAGCTGCTGCAGCCCACACTGGCTCTGCTGCTTGGTGAGTTGCAGGGCCGTGTCCCTGCAGGCTGACTCATGTTTTGGATGGCCCATAACAATAACACTGTTCGTGCTGAAAAGAGAAGATGCCAAACGCCTTTTGTGCGTTACCAGGTTACATTTTATGCACTGTGCAGTAAAACACAAGGCATCTGAACAGAGCTGTCTGTGTTGACTGCAGCTACCTCGACACTGAACAGGCAAGGCAGCAGTGGGAGCAGCAAATGATCAGCCCTGGGATCAAGCACACACAGATTTGAAACCTTTTCCTTTGCAGATAGGTTCCTGGGGTGTGCACAGCCCCTGTGTTGCCCAGGCTCCTGATTAAACGTCGTCCTGCAGTGCTCTAGCCAGCATGACTTGGGAAAACCTGCTTTTCTAAATCACACTAGTCAGGGAAACTGCTGAAACCACATCTGCAATCCACTGGGAGAAGCTACATATTTAGGATCTCCTATTTCTGACAGGATCTGCTGTTCTTGTTCTTCGGCTTATGTGGATTGAAGCTGTAGGGGTGCATCAGCCGGCCCAAAAGTTACCCCAAAACAGTAATTAAAGCCAACTGTGCTAATGATCTGTGTGTGACTAGTGACCTTTAGGTTGGGATTTTGAGATATCAAGTAGCTCTTCTCACTGGACTTCAGGATGTTTAGAAATCTCAGGCAAATAGCCGAAGTCCTCTTTCTTTAATGTCTTTAAAACCCCTCAGACTCAAGTAGGGCATATGACCTGGGAAATGAAATGCTTTGTAGGTGGATATATACTAAAATTAGATACAAACAACTTTTTTGCATATTAAGCAAACAGAGCCATACACCTTGGGTTGGTAGACCTAACTGCTGAATATCCTGGTGATGTATTATAAAACATAAATGGAACAGCTGGGACCAGCTTGGGTGTAGCTGTGGGGTTACAGCAAGTGATTCTCTGGGTGTGGGCTTTAAGTCCATCTGGTTTTAAGTACATGAGCAGTAGCTTTTCCCAATATTTACAACTGCAAACATTAAAACTCTTCTAGAAGATTGACTAAGAAGTTAAATATTTAGGCCCAGGTACTGCAGCCCATTTGTGTGAAGTTGTCGCTTACTTCAGTGGGAATTCAGCTCCAAAAATGTCTGTGGACACAAATCTTGTGACAAGGCAAGTTAAAAAAATATTTGGCTTCTTTATGTACTGTTAAAAAGGATGGGTGGCTGCTGTAGCTCAAAACCCATCCTAGAAGGATTTCTGTTCAGCTTGAGTAAACCCTTCATTTTCTGTAAGGGACACCATTTTGGGGAACCACAAGCCTTGGAATGTATATGAACGCTCCTAACCTCCCTTATATACTGCCCAGAAGCTGGTTTTAGCTCTAAGCAGTGTATCATCTCGTAGCTCAATGCACTGCAGTGCACGTATGCACAGATGTGTCTGTGCCCATCCGCGTGACCAGGTATAAATACACGGAGCTGCTCACTGCAAACCATGCCTCAGGAATACCAAGCTTGAAATGGCAAAGGTCTGGAAATTAGAAAATCCTCATGACTTCATGCCTAATATGTCCGTGATGCAATTTTCAGTGAGGTATTTATGTAACTATTTTTTTTCCAGATGCTTCCTTCATTAATTGTGCAGGATGAATCCATTTCTTCAAATTGGTAATTCATAAACCCTACCACTGCTGTCATCCAAGACCACCAGTTCTCTGTCACAAGCCTCTGATTACTTTGGTTCTTTACATTGGCCCTCATGTTAGTGGCAGCTTAGACATCAGGAGGGCTGCTCCCGTTTGTGCTCTTGCTCCCTGGGCATTCCAGCACTTCTCTGTGCCCACATCTCTCACCTGTAATCACCTCCACTTATTTCTGGGGGGTTTGATAATCCAACTCTTCACCTAGCAAGGAGGAGTTCTGTTCCTTCATCCACAGAGCTGAACATTAACTGTGATCAGACAGCACAGACTGCCTGAGGCTTGTCAGGAACTCAAAGGCTTGGAGATACAATTTGACATTAAAAAATGGAGGTATCCATGTTCTTCCTCTGTTCTCCCTTATTGTCTACAAAGCACATTGACCTTCCCAGCCAGGTCATTCCTGGCAGCAAGACAAGCCTCTCACAAAGTCCCACACGAAATATTTGAGACTGCCTGACAGCTGAAGTGACTGCCATGTCACAGAAGTGTTTGTAGCCACTCGGAGGCTGCAGCTGCAAAAGCTGCAAAACGCTGCGGCGCGTACTCAGAGGATGGAGGGCGTGCAATACATGCACGGGGGATTTAAAGGCTGAGTGCAGAGTGCAGAAGGAGTTAAGTTTGATTTCAGCATCTCATTCTTTTAGTCCCCACATTACTTCAACCAGCAGTTCATGCCATTCATCTATGATTTAATTAATTTAGCATTAATAGTTACTATGAGTATGGTGGTGGTGGTGCTGGTGGTCACTGAAGTTTGAGAAAGCACCTTCTAAGGATATTTTGAACTGTTGCCACTTTTGCTGGTATCCTTCATTATAAAGTAGCATATTTTGGGTTCGGGTATGTAGATGGTGACTCTGTGAGGTGGTTTTCAGAGAGAGCTGGGGCTCAGCAGCAGGAGCAGCCAGGGAACTCCCACAGGCTCATGGCACCCACCAAAGCTGGGGAGGTTCAGCTGTAGCACAGCACCACAAATGAGTGTCTGCACTGCTGCTTTCTCACCCAATCTGACACCTGAGTGACTCCTTGATAATTTTGGCTCTACCAAGGAGTTTATTTGGGGAGCTGCTCTCTTATGTATATATATATATAAGCACCAGAATGGTGCTTGTACAGGGTATCCTCTTTTCCCTTTTTCCTATTTTGTTTAAACATTTTTAGCAGAATGCAACTTAAGTAGTGACCAAGCTCTTTACAGGTTTAAGGCTTTGCTGCCAAGATGCCTCTTTGCTGTGCCAGGCACAACTGGTGAATACTCTTGGGGCTCCAAAGATGTAAAGTGAACCAGGATGAGTGGGAATTCATGCTGGTATCTAGGTTGTCTGCATAAGAGGAGGGTTTTCATGGAAAACCAAGAATCTCCAGTGAGGATGATGTGTGACCATGGCAAGGTCTTTCTGCTGCCCAGCAAGGCTGGAGAGGACAATGGTAGCTGGCAGCTCCTGTGTCAGCTGCCCTCCTTGGCTTACACTTGTGTGGGGCTAGGAGCTTCCTGCCAGTCGCCAGGGCTCAGCTCACCTGCAGCAATCTGCTCAGCAGTTACCACTCCGTGGCTCTCATTGTCTCCTCAGAGGACAAATCTGTAAGGCAGCAGTGCCCAATTTGTCAGCTCTGCCAACTTTCCGTGTGTCCCAGAAAGCAGCACCCACTTCTGTTATCTTTATTTTTTAAGCCAAAGCAGTTACACAGGAGGGGTTTGCTGGTTTCTTTAGGCAGCCTTCAGCTATCTGGCAGCGTGGCAAACACACAAACTGCTACCCCAGAGCACATGGTGCTGCTGCTCCTTCAGGAGGAGATGGTGGGAACTAAGCTGCTTCTCCTGCAATCTCCTTTGTGACCGTTTCTAGTCCAATGCTATAAGATGCCTCTTTGTCCTGCCCCAGTGATATGAGAAATGTGAAACACTGTCTTGGGGACAAATAAAAGAAAGATGATAAAAGAAACTCTTTCCCCTTGTGCATTCAAAATCCCCCATCACTGCAGTGGTACTGCACACCACAGATTGTGCTTCCCACAGTGCTCTCTGAAGGATCCTCTCCTGTTAGTTTGGCAGCAGTATGACACCTTGCAGCCAAAATAGATCCCTCACTAGACCCTGGAGGAACCTGGAAGAACCTGGAGGAACCTGGAGGAAGTGACAAAACTGGAATTTGTCAGCAAAACATAATGCAAGTTCACATCTTCCATCAGGACTCCATATGCGTGGCCATCCCTGGTGTGGCAGGGAGGGATTGATATTTGTCATCCCTGCTTCCTCATGGACCTGAGGAGGGTTTGGCTGCTCACCCAACCCTGAGCCTGGTGTGGCAGGGAGGGATTGATATTTGTCATCCCTGCTTCCTCATGGACCTGAGGAGGGTTTGGCTGCTCACCCAGCCCTGAGCCTGGTGTGCCAGGGACAGGCAGCAGCTGCTGGCTTCATGCTGAACTGCAGGAACAAGCACTTTGCCAGATGGTGGCTGTTGGAGATGTGGTGCACCCAAGGCAATGGCAGCCTGTGCAGTCTCCCCCAGCAGCCCAAGCCAGGCACAAGGACTTCAAGGTGTCAGTGAAAGGCTGCTCCTCCTCACCCTTATGGCTGGAGGCTTTAATTTGCCCCGCTTGTTAATGAAGTGATGACTCCTGCCAGTAGGAGCGGTAACGCAATTGTTTATGCTCTGTATCTGTCAGAAGAGCAGATCAAAGGCGCCTGTGGAGCTGCAGACAAAGGTCCGCACGGATGTCGCTCCGTGCGAGTGGCAGGCGGCAGCGTGACTTCCTTGGGAAACCGGTCCCGGCTCCGCGCGGCAAAGTGACCCAGCCTAGCGCTGAGGCAGAGCTTCGCTCGGCGCTTGCTCGGCTCAGGAGCGACAGGGCTCGGCGAGGATGACGCCAGCCTTCCCTGGGTTTGTTTTCGCGGCGAGAGGCCTCGCTCGGCGCGGCGCTCTGCAGACGGGATCTGGGCGAGCCGGGGCGCGGCGGCGGCGGCGGCCTGAGGGCCGCGCGGCGAGGGGGCACCTCGGGAGCCCTGTGGGCACGGCCAGTGCCCGGCTTGGGGACAAACCCGACCCGGCCTGGGCTGCCTGAAGCGCCATTAAGCACTGGCGCCTTCTCGACGAGGAGGAGCTGAGGAAATAGAAGAGAGCAGAGCGAGCAAATCAGCCAAAGACGTGTCGCGGGCCAGCTCCCCCTGCTCTGTCAGCACGGACCAGCTGCGGCTCAGGCCCCTAAATGCAGCGCTGATGCCTGGGGGCTGAAGTGCCGTGGGCTGGGGAAGGTTCCCGCAACTCACACACAGTGAATGAGGTGGTCACCCGTTAAACCCAATTTTATATCCTCATTAAGGTCCACAAGAGGCAGATCTGGGCCCTCTGAACCTCACAAAAGCTGGTTTGCTCCCCACCGATCTCTGCCTGACGTTACTCATGCTGCTATAAAAGGGATTATATCCAAGCTGTATCTTGAAGGGGGTCACAACACAAGGTTTTGAGCCATGACATTTGGTTCTTCCAAACACAGCCCCTGAAGCTCTGTGATGGAAAGGGGGTCCTCATCTGCATTTACCAAAAAAGAAACCCAAAAAAAGAATTCCAGCTCTCATTGCTGGAGGGAAAAAAAGATAAATATGTCTTCATTGAACAGTAAAGGTTCAGAAACAAGAATCAAATCCACAAAAAAACCAAGACCTTGAACAAATATATTTTAGGGCATGAATCATGGTGTCTTCCATTTTTGTGGGATTTTTTGGGTATGGAGGTTTTTTTGCTTTAGGTTTTTTGGGGAGTTTTTCTTTGGTTTTTTGCAGGTGTGTATAATTACAGTCCCAGGATGGGATGATGCATTCAAACTTCAGATGCCACAAGTGATGTTAGCAGGTAGGTGCTGTGCACATCCTGGAAAATCTGTCTCGAGCTGAAAATTCAGAGTAATCTCTTCAGGATGTCAACCACAGAAAATACAGAACACATACACAATTGCACTTAAATTACATGGGGGAACTCTGATGTCTTTAATTTTACCTTTGCAAGAGTACATGGCAGGATTCTGAGCTAGAACTCATTGGTTTCTACCCCTTTAGTTTCTTGCATGTGTAAATACATAGAGACACACACCTTTTTCCATGAACAAGCCCTTGAGATGTGCCAAGGGCTGCTCCTGCCATGGGAGCATCACTGTCCATGCACAGCCCTTTGCCTGGTGGCTGGGCCTCAGGACATCACCTGAGTGACTTAGAAGAAAACCATCTATTGCCACGTGGTTTCTTCCTTCTTTGCATCTTGTGACTGCACTGGTGTGTTGGTATTTATAGTTTCCATTCTGCCTACTTGGCATGGTTTAGTGCTGGCGTTTGTGTGAGTCCATATATTACCCATGCTATTTATTTAGTTATTTACTTATTTATTTAGAAGCTACAGTGTCCAGAGATTATAGTTGTGCTCCCTTCAGCTTTCATGTGAAGGTGAGACTATTAAGCCAATGCATTTGTCATCAAAGGACACTTTGGAGCCTTCGAAACACGGTGGCTTTCATACAAAGGCTTTATTGTCACCAGGTAGGTTTGTGGAAGGACATGAGAGCAGCACAGCCAGGAGCTGCAGAGCCTCACTGACACTCTCCAGTTTGTCCCTGGGATTTGTGGCACCCAGAAATAAACCCAGGAGAGGTGATGTGGCTTCACTGGCTGTAACTAGTGACTGTCCCCGGGCCGTGTGACATCCCTCCCAGGGCGGCGTGTGCTCCCAGGCAGCACCGGCAGTCACACGCCTGGCAGACACACTTTACATCACATGTATCATCTCCCTGCCTGCCTCCCTCTGCAGCCCTGCAGTCCCAACTGTCCCACCGTCCTGTTCTGCACAGAGATGTTCCCAGCCCATCCAGCCTCTGCCCACAGCCTCAGCTCCTTGCTGGCACTGCTGGCACCGCTGCCACCGGTCGCGCCCTCCCGGCTTGGCGTCTCAGCACATTTCATTTCCTTCCCTTCCACCTGCCAGGCCGCAGAGAACGTGCCACCCTCCCCAGAAGCCAGCTGCGTCACCTGCGTGTCCCCAGGGCCATCAGGGCGTCAGGCTGGCCCTGCAGCAGGGAGTGCCCAAGCCAGCGGTGACGCAGAGATCCACCAGGCAAGCCCAGGGAGAGGCTCTCACCTCAGGTTTGGGGGTTTGGGGGTTCTGCCCTCCATGCCCTCCCCCAGCGGGGGAGAGAAGGCTGGACCCTCTTAGCCCTTCCTCTGTCCCCTGGCATGACCCCAGCATCTCCATGCTCCATGGGAAAGCTGGATGTAATGTCCGAATTGTGATGCTTCCTCCTTTAGCTGTGTGGTATAAATCCCTGTGATTATCAGCAGAATAATCCCCTTTACCTCATCAGTCCTAGATCCAGCCAGAGGCCTGTCTACCTTTCGAAGGAAGAAATTGTGGAAGAGTGTTTGAGCAAGGGAAGAAAGAAATTACAAAGGGAGGAA
>VZRX01005871.1:119377-223422 GCA_013398075.1 Notiomystis cincta | reverse complement strand
TTTTTTTTTTTTTTGAAAAGTAGCACTGTTGAGTTCTGTGTTCAGGAAATTTTATGAGTTTGGAAGGAAAAAGGTTAGTTTCTTAAGTCCACCTTAAAGAGAAACAGAAACAATGTCACCATTTTTCAGTAATAATAAGAATTCATGCAGAATTTTGAAAACATAGGGTCAAATTTTGTTTCTAACAACAAAAAGTAATTGAAATCTTTTTTCTCCCACAGCAATCCTCTCACTGTTCAATAAAACAGTGTATAATTTCAAGTGAGTATGGCGATCTTACAGTGTCAGAAATGCTGGAGGTTCCTCCAGTCTTTCCTTTGAGAACTCTGATTTAAATATACATTACTCCATATACAAACATCAGCACTGGTTACCCCACACACTTTTTTTGAGATATTCACTTGGGAAGTGGAAGTTATGCTCCACTTTTCTGAATCTTAATCTATGGGAAGTGCAAGAGCTGAACCATAAGCTGCCATGAATCTGCACTTAAGGCACTCTTCTAGGTGGGATGAAGTCGGTTCAAGTGTCCTCAGCAGAGCAATGCACTGAACTTCACCTTAAAGTCCTAAAATGTCCAAAAACTTTGAATCCTGCCCAGGGTTTGATAGCTTATAATGACAAGATACTGAGTCAGAAGAGCATCAGGGTGTTTTCCAGGAGTAGCTTTTTTCAGGACTGTCTTTTAGGTTAGGTTGCTGAATAACCAAACAGATTTTCAGTTTTTAGCCTTTCCAGACCTGAACTGATTTACCTCCTGCACTTTGCCAAACATGAACTTTTTCTTCTCCTTGTCTTCTTTTGATTCTGTTGTGGAATTGAAATAAACAAATTTACAGGTCTACTCTTTTCACAGTCCCCCCCCAGTCTATGCCAGCTGAGCAATTGTTATCAAGTCTTTTGTGGGCCTCACAATTGAGACAACTGCAGCAAAATCTGGAAGAAGAAGACAAAGACTAGCTGTGTCCATCAACACACAAGGGTGGCACAGGGAATACCCTGGGCTGTGTCACTTGGGATTGGAGTGACAGGCAGCAGAATCCCAAAGTGAGCTGATGCTTTGACAGCAGGAAGCAGATAACAGGCACAGGATGACCTATGAGTGCTCAGGCTTGGTGGGACTAAAGGAGACCCCTCCACTGATGCCAGTCAAGGCAGAGGGTGTAGTTTTCTTGTCAATCATGTATTAAAGAGGACTTTGGAGAAGCAATCCAGTACCTCTGAAGAGGCTGCACTGTTCAAGAAAAATATGTGATATGATTTACTGGTTTGGATGCTTTGGGGTCCATCTGTAACTCAATTCCCCTCCTATTTTTATGTAACATTTACTGGCTGTTTTCCCTTTCCCAACACCAGAACAATTCATATGAGAAGGCCAGCCAATTTTTCTCTATTAAAAGAGAATCAAGATTATAAGAACCGTAAAATTATGCAAAATAGCCAAAATGTCTCTCAGTGATCAGTTGAAAATTGTCCTCACAGGAAGAAAAGGCATATCTTCAGTTCAAAGGAGACAAGGGACCATCTTGTACTATGCCTTAAAGAGCTGCTAAATTAGACTGGCTTGTGATATTAGCATAATGTTCACATTTAACGTGTATGCTGCAGTAATTCCCATGAGTTGGCCTTTAAATTGCCTCAGCTACTGTAGCAGAACACACTAGTGCAGGAACAATGAAGAATTTTCACATCCTACACTTCCAGTGACTGTGGCAGTGGTTCCATTGCAATAAAGGGTCACAGTCTCGGTCTGAACAAATGTGCTGGTTAATAATATTGCAACTATCTCTGTCAGAGAAGATTGAGTGGGTTTGGCTTTTTTCATTTTATTTATTTTTTACATTTTATTTTATTTGGAAGTCACTGGGAAGACTGTGACAAGCCCTATCCCATTGTTACACTGCCATTAAGTCACATTAATTCCCTGGGGAATTTTTAAAGGCTTTGCTGATTCTGCATGCCCAGCTGTGTGAACAGAGCTTAAGAACTTGGGTTTCATGTGGAAAAAAAATGCTTTTCTCCCATAGCTTTGTGGTGATTGACTTTGGGAAAAAGAGAACTTCAACTTTGCACATTTTAAGTCATATAAGAAGGCCTCAATAATTAAATTGAGTAAAATTATCTGCTTCTGATAGCTGCAATCTGGGCATGTTCTTAAAATACCCACAGTCTGAGTAACTGTGCTGATCATGTATTAAAGCTGTGTGGAATCTTCAAGCTATGTTTACATTTTAATTGACAAAAAAGTCAATATTCATAATGTATATAGCCAAGACATAATGAGACCATGCTGCACTTTCCCTGCTTCATTATGAAAGAACGGCAAAAAAAGACACGGCAAAAAAAATTTAAACATTCAGTGTATTATTCTTTTTTCTCAGAAAAAAAATATCTCTAGGGAAGCCATATTGTATTGTTTTAAGGCCCAACTTTAACGAGTGGAAGTTCAGGATATTTGGAGCCTACTGGGACTGTGGTGTTTGTTTGTGATCTTACCCACATTGCTGGTTTGGAGCAGCAGGAGATGGTGCTGCAGACAGTTCTGGCATTCATGTTACAGCTGGCTTCTTCACCAGAGTAACTTAAAAAAAAAAAAAGGAAAGGAAACTTACTGTAGGACCATGTTAAAAAAAAAATTAAAAAGAGGAAGAAAAAGAAAAAGACAAAGGACTGTATTAATTCACTTAGAGATTTTGAGTCTCAAGTCCCTCGTTTGTTTTTGCATGTAAAATAATTAAGGTGGGACAGTCTCCATCTCTTTGCAGAAGAATATTGTAGTACTAATATCAGAAAAAAAGTGACTTTGCTGGTGACAGATTTATTTCACATTTACTTTTACATTGAGGAGATCTGATCCTTCTCCTGAATGGTTTTGTCATTCAAGTTATTACTCCGCTGAGACCACAGGTCTAAATTCAAGTGACATATTTGACATACTATTTTGGACACTTTTTTTCTGATTTTATTCCCTTTGTGGATGCCTTTTCAGAAGGACATCAAGTACATTTTCTTGCTTGTCCATATTTTCCACACTCTTACAAGACTATTTCTACAGTTTCTCACATACCAAAGGAGATGTCAGTCTCAACTGTAAGGTTGTTATATGGTAACTAATTTAACAGAAGTCATCTTTGCAAAACTACCTTTCAGACATTTTTTTTTTTAGATTTTCCTAACCCATGGCAGAAAAATAAACATAATAGAGAGTATTGAATATTTTATGGGGTGTGTTTGAATGAGTGTCTGGGAAAGGTCAGGCTTCCACAAGGCAGATCAGCCACCACTGGAGTAGGAGAAATGTGCTCTGCTTCATTCGTGTCCCACCTCATCACTCCTTTTTTTGTATGAGAGCAGAATTAGCTTGAGTGTCCTCTCTCCAAAAGAAGTTGTGAAAGCCACCAGTATGGGCAGGGGATAATAACAATGTGGCCAGTGGTAGTCTCTTTATACTTTTTAAAACTAATGTGTATTTCTGCCTAAAAAGCAAAACCTAGCAATCCTACCCTATTATCTATTCTCAGCATTTAAGCCAGGCTTCATTATTTATTTCCTCTTGACCAACAGATTCCAGAAAAGCTCCTTTTAGGTACAGCTGAGGCTATGCCAGTATAGACAGTGCTTCTCCAGGTGGTGCAGTGCCTCACAAAATTTCCTTCCGGCAGGCTGATACTCCACTGCCTTCCTCTGTTGCTCCTTTCTTTGTGCTTCAGCTGCAGACTCCCTGGCTGTGTAAAAATGCACAAAGACTGTTCTGTGCCCCTGACCCCAATGGTGTGGCATGGCCTGACTTCACACACTGGGTCTTGCTTCTTTCCAAAGAACACCAGGATGAAAATACCCAAAGTGCCCATGGGAAACAGGCCTGTGCAGTCTCTTGAGCTGCACCCAGGTGTTGTCTGGGTAGCACTAAATGGCACAAGGCAAAACAGGGATCATGGCAACTGTTAAATAAAAAAGATATTGGTGTGCTCATGCTCTGACCTGCTCCCTGGTCATGGTTTTGTACACTACTAGTGTATAGGCATAATCTCTGGGGCTGGGGCCAGCTTTTATTTTTGTTGATGAATCAGTGTTAGCCCAACAGGTTCTTTATTACTGACGAAAGCTCTTTGGAATGATGGAAAAGGTATCCTGTTACTATACTATACTTCAGATTTTCCTGGGAAACTTAGCTTGTGAAATTAGAGTAAGATGAAAACGACTTTGCAGTCATATTTTTCTGCATTTTTAAAAATTATTATTTTTCTTTCTGTAACCTGAAACAAAAAGTCTTGAAGTCTTCTGAGTGAAACTACTAAAACCATCTGTAATATTTTCTGTTCAGCTGGAAAACAGAGAATCATTTTTCTTTCTGAGTACCATCGAAAGTGTGGCTGTCCACACAGCCCCTGTCAAGAAATAATATGGATGATCTAAGAGAAAGAAAAGCAAATCAGGAAACTGCCTGCAGAGATAAGAGGGAGGAGGATTTAAAAGGATAGTGTTTCCATAAATCAAGGCAACCGGTGACAGCTTTAAAGTAAGGGTCAAAAACATTGCGAGAGGTGTCACTTGGCTAAGAAGTTAATCCAAGTTTCCATCTCTCTGCCTTTAGTGCTTGTTCAAGTGGAAGTTAAAGATCTCATGGCATTATTTCGGGATCATAAGAGATTGATATCCTGCCCAAATTCTCCCTTTCAGGATCACCAGAGACCTTTGCACCGGTATCAATACGCACAGATTTATGCGATTGCAATAAACAAAGGGGCACATTTGTCTGCATACCATTGCTACAGTTTATTCTGTTCACATGGCAGCAGAGAATTTTAAATTGGCACAAGAATTCTGGGTAGTGTACACTGCAAAACCCATCAGGGTGGGTTTGCAATAAGAAAAAAGAAAAAAAGTAGAATAGAAGTCTCTACCACAGAGGATTCCAAGCAACCATGAGAACTGACCATCATAGAGTCTCCCAATACCAACTGAACCAAATAAGAGGTTTGGCAAAAATTGCTCAAAAATTCCCTGAGATACACTGTCTATGGAAGATGCTGTCACATCTTAATAGAAATTACCATTTCCACATCAAAAAGGTGGAAACAGCTCTTGGGAGTCTGAAACTAAAGAACCGAAATGCCAACATTATAATTTAAGGACTGTGATTTTTCATTGCTTTACACAGAATAAGTAGCCTTTACTCATGGGACATCCTTTAATGTAGGATTATTTCCTTGCAAATGAATTCAGTTGATAGGTTTTGAAATGGAAAGTGCATGAGATAATTGGCCTAAGGAGGTGGCAAATGGTTCTTGTGTGTCAATGAAGCAGAAGCCAAACACCTGTGCTGCTCCCACAGCATATCATCAACAGCAAAGGTATGATGTAAAAAATGCAATTAAAAAAAGTCTTTAAAATAATATGCTGAAAGTAAACTAAACTGTAGTAATTTTAGCTATGACCCAATCCTGAATCATCCTTCCTTAATTTTACTGGAAGTCAGTTAAGCTGCTAAAGAGCTTTCATGAAAAAGAGATCTATCCAGTGAGTTAATTTTGGAAGTAAAGATGTGATTTAATATTGCTCTGTTTAAAAATAGGGAAAACAAAAGGTTCCATGTTCAGGAAAAAAAAAATAGATGTATACAAACTCAGTAGGGAAGCATGGAATGGTGCTCAGGAAGGGGAAAGTGAAGGCAGTGATAATATGATTTCATTGCTGTAATGCTGCCGTGAATCTTATCCTTCTATTTTCATTACCCAAATGGAAAAAGGGGAATGAAAAAGGTTGAGGAAGTGACATGTTTCAGTACTAATAGCAAAAAAAGGAAATTAACTTAAAGGCACTTAATAGCTGGAAAAAATTGAAAATTCTGAGTCTGATTTTCCTCTTTCACCAGTTTTATACTGGTAGACTGCTGGAAAAGTCTCAGGGCTTGATTCCCAGAATGATGATGAAGTGGAAAGGAGTTTCTTTAGGTGGCTGAGTTCCTGTCTGAATGATTATTTGAATGCTAAAGAGATTTTGGGTTAAGTGGACTTTTGGTAATCCGCGGTCTTGCAGAGAAGCCTTTATTATTTAAATCCAAATATAATAAGTCTTTTTTCGAATACTCCTTTGGCTTCCACCAGCTATATTCTCACATATCCCCATGGAGTGAAAGCAGTTCTTTCTAAAGGGAACAATATTGCAGGTGTAAGGTGGAATTTAAGTGGCTGCTCTAAGGGAACACACAAGCTGGAGAGGTTAAGTTGGGGGATGCCAATTCACACAATCCCTGGGGAGGCAACAAGGCCATTTGCATCTGCATGAGATGATTTCAGTCTTAAAGTGAAACACATGTGTTAGTGAGTTTGAAGCAAACTGACAGTATCTTTGTAGTAGAACTGGAAATTATGAGCAGCAGGAGTGGCCTGACCCTACAGAGCACTAATGTTTAATCTACTTATCAAGATAACAATCAAGGAAGAATCAATAACATAAAACCAGGGGGGTTTCTTCCTAGGTAACAAGCAAATAAAGGAGAAAAAAGGCTTCCTGATTGATGCTTCAGTGATTCCCCAGACCATGGTAACTGCCTTTGCTTTGATGGCTAATTCCTGGTGGGCACCGGGAGGTGGCTTTTCTAAAAAGGTGTTGAGGTAGCAGAAGGGCTTAAACATTTGAAGTGTTCAGCTGCAGTCATGACAACTAAATGTAGATTCAAGACTGTGATTGAAATCTATGCAATACTACTATGAAATCAATGATTTCTTACATTGAGAAAGCTGTCAAGATTAATTCAGAAAGAAAGCAGAACACAGCCCAAAGGGTCATTACTGAAGCACTGCATATTTGGAGTCATTAGAAGACAAATTAAGCATAAAATGATATTTTAAAATATGCAAATCCCTGCCATTAATAAGAATTTTGAATTGTAATGGAAAATCACTAGTTTAGTCGGGGAACCTTTACATTGCATGGAGATTGTAACAGTCTGCTGTTACATGAGTATTGTTAATGATCTTTAAAATAGTCATGGGCAGCACAGCTGGAGAGCATAGGCATCACAGCTCTTTGGGAATTTATTTAAGCTCATATGATTGCAATGAGTACCAGAGTGGCTATTGCCACCTCACTGAAGAATGTATCACTGTAAATAAATCCCCTGTAATTTCTTAAGTGTTGTTTTCTTTTATCCAAGAACAGAGGGAAGCAGAAGAGTGTCAAAATGTCAGTGGAATGCAGGAGGGAAAACATTACCTGTCCTTTCTAAAGAAATAAATTACTTTTTATAGGAATACTGTGTTAAAAAGTGACTCTTCAGATAAATTATATTTCTTTTAAAAGCTTCTGGAAAAGTATTGGAAAATATTTAATAAGATGATTCACATGTTTCAATAAATGAAAATTAATATAATAATATTTTTAATTAATTTTATTTGGGATAGGGCAAAAAAATTACTTAATCATCTGAGAAGAAAAATTTTATTCTCAAATGGAAGCAAGAGCTCTTTTGAGCAGGGAATAAAGAAATCTGTAATTCACAGTTAGCTGCAGATCACAGAGCACTTTAAGCAAATTCCCATCTTGCAGGTCAGGTAAATTGATTTCATTGCAACTTTTCTGTGAGTCCAGGGTTAGGGTGGGAGCAGAGCTGGAACAGTTTTGGTCTCCCCAGGAGAATGAGGCCAAGTGGGTTTAACAAAGCTGCTTTCAGTACACTGAGGTGTCTGATTCCTTGGCAGGGACATCTCTGTGGGCTGAGGCACCTTGCAGGTTGGAGACCTCACCATTACACTGCAGATCACAGCACAAACTTCAGGTTCCACGTGGAAAACTCCAGCTTCAAATCACAGCCTGGTTCTCCATATGTCTTCCCACACTGTTTCTCTGGAGTGTTTTGTGCAAATTTGGGTTCTAGGTCATGAAGCAGTTACATTTTTAGCTTTACACTTGTGTCCCCAAGGCTCTGCATGCTCCTGTCTCACATTTGATGGGCACAGACCACTCCTGCTCTCCTACACAGGAGGACACAGGTCAGTGTCCCTCTTGGGGACAATTCTGGAAGATGTTCAGGCTTTGTGATGAGAGAAGGTCAAAATCTGCCTCCCTTGTCTAGAGGGAGCAGATGGCAGGCCGCTCTCATCTCTATGAGCCAGAACTAAGCAGAAAGAGATCAGTGCCTGTAAAAATGATGGCATCAAACATTTTCACACTCTCAGGGAAAATGTGGACCAGTTTGATTCCTGCCCTGCCCTGCCCTGCCCTGCCCTGCCCTGGGAGTAGCTATGCACTGCCCCCTGCTCAGGCTCACATTGGCTTTAAAACTGAGCTCAATTCAAGATTTTTTTTTTTTTCTTTAATAGTATCTTGTGCAAAATTCAATTCCATTCCTCCGGTTCCTATTTTCCAGGACAGTTCCAGTGTGCTGGCTGCATTGCTCAAGGCTTTGGTTGGTTGGCCTTTCTGTCCCTGGGGCGTTTTGCTGGATTACTCTTTACTGCCTGTGCTGCTGCACTGTGGGGACTGAAAAGTGCCAGAACAAATGCAGGAAGATGTGCCAGCTCTTGGTACACACCAAAGAATCCTGAAGCAACAACAACATTTGGCAGAAACAGAGACATTGTTAATAAAGCAAGCCACTAAAATCTGTATTTAATCACCAGAGCACCATCTCCCTACTTGCAAGAGAATTTTCAAATGAGAGGAAAACTAAAAAGGCAGCTTAAAGTGTCACACCGAGTGGGAGCAAAGTATGTGATCGGAGGTTTAACTCCTTAAGGCAGAATTTTGCTTCTTAAGCCACTCTTCTTTTATAAGTCAGTGAAGGATCATGCTCAGATGAACATGGTTTTTTATCATAATGTGAGTGAAATGGCCATATTTCAGTTAAGTCCCCAGATACCCAATAAACCATGCTTGTGTTGAAAGATTTTTTAAAAATACGGAAGTAAAAAAGACCTATTAATGCTACTTCTGCTGGTTGCCAGCACAGATTTCTTCCCTTCAGATCATTATCTGGTATTTTGGGTGGGAAAGCAGAGTCACTGACAGCTCTGGTAAAGATATATCCTTCTTTTGTTGTGAATAATCCACACTAACATTCTGCCTCAGATTTGTGTTTGTCTATAGGTCTAATTTATAACTTCCCACCACACACACCACTGAAAAGGAAGTTTCATACTTAGAAATTGCTGCAATAGCATAGGAATGCAAAATAGTCAGCAAGATATATCAGATACAAAGGCCATGTTTCTAATCTTCCTAATTTCACAAGAGTATTTGGGGGGGAGAGGGGGGGGAATTGTTTTGTTTTGCTTTATTCCTGCCAGGTTAGGTAAGTCAGTTGTTGATTTTAAGGTATACAAAACACAAGACAACCGGAGATGTGAATGTGCCACTCCAAACAGAAATGTGACCCCTGATTTCCATCCCAGATCAGCAATGCTGTGACCACAGCTTTTGAGAATCACATACTCATCTGGGATTAATCAGTGTTGCTCACTGAAGATTGGTAAATTTACAGCTGAGGATGGAGACCCTCTTCTAAGCCATTGGCAGTACAATGATTACTTTCCACTGAAACATGATGTGCAGGTTTGAAATGTTTGCCAGGTAGGGTTGAAAAGAGTAAATAAAGTTATATATGTGTAATCCTTCAGCCAGACAGTTTTATAGGCCAGGTTAAGTTTCTAGGATCACTAATAAAAACAAATTATATCTCCCAATGAGTATCATGGTAAAATTATAGTGAACTATCTAGGTGCTCCTGCAATTAAGGAGACAAATACACCATTTTTTGAATACGGACTTAGAAATGCACAGCATAAAAAAATAGCATTATATACAATCAGAAGTTATTCTTTGCCCAAAGTACTTCCGAAAACATTTTAAGTCTTTAATTTCTTGGGAAGCAACTGCATGGGCAATTGGCTGCTTCCCAGACACTCTATATTAATGCTCCATTCACAATTTACAATTTCCAAGGCTTTGACAAGTCATGAAATTTAGTAAGGACACATCTAAGTTCCAGCTGACCCAGAAATGTGAGCTGCCATTCGCTGTGCTGAGTTCTCTTGCTCCACTAATCATCTTTATTTTCCAGTGATTTCTGTATTTTACTGAGAGTACATGTAGGATGAAGGACCACACACAGTTCTTCCTGCTAGGAGGAGCCTTAATAGTCTCTTCTATGTTTCCTTATGGTTTGTGACTATTGCACCGCTAAGCCACAAAATGTTGCCTTAAATTAGGGTAACACCTCAGCCCAGGCATGCCTAAACATAATTATTTTGTTCAGATTTTCACAGATGAATATTATTAAAGCTGTAATTTCTTCCAGGTTACAACAAGCTAACTTAAACAGAAATGTTTCCAAACATTCCCAAGAAAAATCCAAATTGAACAAGATTCAAGGTTTCTCCTCAGCGTCGTTAATGTAGTTCCCATCTTCACCATTAGATTCCAACAGAGAATTCCTCTATGCTTTGTTTTCCTTCTCTCTGAATGTGTTCTACTGTTGGCTTGGGGATTTTTTGGGTTTTTGTTTGTTTTTATTACCATTCAGTTTTCAAACACCAGAAGTACATGCATTGGAAATATCAACCACTATTTCAAGGCAGACAGAAAGAGGCACAGAGTAAACTCAAATCACATCAAGCATTTCCAAAAACCATTCAGTGAAAGAAAGTAAACACACTGTGCTCATACTGCTCAAAGAAAAGCTTTTAGTTCCTAAATATAAAAAAAACAGAGGAGCAAGAACAAATTCTTGGCCAATTTCTGTATTTTTCCCCCCAAGGATTCTGTGACCTTGCTAATTGAAAGCTGAGATTTTGGGGAATTGGGTTAAAAAAAAGAGAAGAGGATCCTGACCTTTATAAGCACCCCAAGCAGCTGTAAAAATGAGACAGCAAGGGATAAATCTTGTTCAGTTACAACAAGAAGATTGTTCATTGGTTTTACTGAGTTGCCTTGGTGTTAAAAAGAAATCCAACTGGGCCTTGATGTGAACAGTTGTCTCCCAAATACACACTTTGCTTTCCAAAGTTGCATTGTGTACTTTTATATAATGTTAGCTTTTCTCTTCAATTGCATAAATGCACATGAACAGAAAAGGTTTCATGCAAATGAAACTAAGAACACATGTTGCATTTACAGAAAAATTGTGCTGGCCCATTTTGTTTCCAAAGGGATCTCTCCACACCTGCTATTACTTCCATCAGACTAAGACCAGCCTCCCATCGTGGCCTGGACAGCATTCCATTTGGAACTGCTGTCTAACCAAGTCTTTAGGCAGCAAAATACAACACTTTTGGACTGAGCACCTTCAGGGATGTTTTTTGACTGTGGAGCACAAAGCCAAAACCACAGGTCAGCTGGTCTCGAGGGTGTTCCTGTGGAGTGCTACCAGCTACCGCTGTCCACTGCTGACCTAAATGGATACACTCCCAGCTGTTCTCCTGGATCTGTGTATTTGAACAGGGGTAGGGGGAAAGCCTGTTCCTCTGCAGGGCTGTTTAGGACTGTCAAAAGGCTGGCATAAATAAAATTTAATGTAGTGCAGTTTTAGATTGTATAAAATGTGTCTAAATTTAGGAATATGTATGCAGATCTTTATATATTCAGTCGATGTCTAAGATTTTATCATTATCAACAGAGATTGTGATATAATACCATTGACAGCACATGGAAAAGCCATTCAGCCCCTCTGACAGCAGACATCTATGGCAGGACTCGTTTGCATGATGTAAATGCATCTCATGCCACGCAAGACATGCTCCTTATCAGATGATACAGAACAACAGGGAGATGGATGACAGTGACAGCTGGAGCCTGGCTGAGATTCTATGAAATATTTCAAATGGCATTAGTTTAGATTAGTTTAGGCAACCTGGCTTTTGGCCAACTGTGGTCTCTTGCTTTTACTGTATTCAATTAATTTATTAAATGTAGGTGTCTGATGCCAGTTGAAATGCTGTAGGGAGTCTGAGACTTTTGCAGGACTGGAAGATACAACAGAAGACTCACAGGGGACCCATGTCCTTATCAATTGGCAGGGGAGGCCAAGCAGCTGCCACAAGGTACCTGAAATGCCACCACACATCTAACCAGACTGAATCCTGTGCTAGGTCCCCATTGACTTCTATGAGAGAGAGAACAATGCCTCTCACTCACCTGAAGATATTTACATCATAGACTCCCAAATGCAGAGGTCCAAATTTAGGCCTGAGCCCTACAATTTGCTAACTGCCTAGTTGTTAACAGTTTTTGTTTCCTCCCAAATTTTAAATTCAAAGTAAAAATGTAGGTTCTTTATTTGAGGTTGTGTGTCACAACACTATTCTGTTTTAGGTCATGGAAGTAGCAGTAAGGAAACTTCTATGATTTCTATTCAGAAAATCTACCTATTAGTCCCTTTTAAAATAATTTCTTCTTGTTCTGGTATATACTTTCTTCTCTAGTTTGTCAGCTTGAAATCAGTAATACAATGACTTTTAAGGTGCTAAAGTAAAAGGATAATATTAAGATAATCATTCAACATTCTGATTAAAAGTGAATGATGGTAAAATGTGGCAGATGACAGCTGACAGATTACCAATAAAAAAGGGCAAACGTTGTGATCATGATAGGGGTGGACCTCATACACAGGGCTATGAATTAAGCCCAACAGAAGAATGAGATCTGGAAAGGAATGAAAGATAATATTGTGCTGCTTGTCTCTAATGTGATGGAGAAGGCTGGTTTAATAGTTTCCCTAAACAGGTCATTCCACCAGTGGAAAGAGAGATCTCAAAGCATGAACCTTTGCTCAGGATTTAGTAGTCTTAATGGCTTCAAGCCAGAACAGTCTGAAATCACTTTATCTAATTACAAGAGAGAATGTGAGTTAAATTATTCTAATATTAGCTATAAACCTACTGTACAGCCAGATGTTTGCTATGAATATTCTTTGCTTTACTGAAGCCCCATCACTTTTTCCTTTATACATAGCAAAGTTTTCTGCTAAAGAACTCTTTCTAGTTACAGTACTGTAAAACTGCTCTGAGTTTTTCAACTTGCACAAAGTGTTGTTTACCACAGCAACTTCAGCTTTATAGAAATAATTTTCTATGTGTTTTTGCAGCAGATGGGTTTGTGTCCATGATAGAAAAATGAACATGAAATTATAGATGAGAGGAAATTTATCTGAAATGTTCAGCATAGCAAGCCTACAGATGCTGTACATCCCATGCAACTCTTCTCCAATTCCCATTTGTTTGTTTCCATTTTTCTGAGGTTTCATTTTGTTTTGTTTACCTTAGATTGGTTTGTATGGAGTTTTATCCATGCACCAGATAACAAAACTTTAGAGTGACCAGACAGTAAAAAGTCAGCCAAACTCCAGTCATCACCACTAAGTGAAAAACTTCTCCAAAGTGAAAAGACCAGAATAATTGTTTCAGGCAAATGAAGCACAAAGCTATTAGCTTGGCTTGCTTGCTAGATTTCTGAGGATCATATGAAACAATCTTAATTTAAGGAAAACAAGTCCTAGACAGTGGAACTGCTTATCCAGTGACTGATAAGGAGCATTGGTTGACTCTGGGGATGTACACTAAGATGATGTATTTCTATGTAATACTTAGATCTCCAAGACTTTCAGGTGCCAGTATTCATTAAACCTACACATTTCTCTGTGAACAGAAAATATTTCATAACAAAGTAAATTAATTGAAGTTTTCCAGAGCCTCCACACTCAGAGAACCATCATTAAAAAAAGTCTTCCTTTATGTTTTAAAGACACTTGCAGCATTATTCAGTTTACAGGAATGTTTATGAGCAGCCCTATAAACATACCCACTCCTAGCTGTAGTCTGACATCTGTATTAAGAATAGTCAGCCTAAACTCACTTTATAAGTAACAGACTGTACTCAATGGATGATATTGTAATGAGGGACTTGGGTCATCTTCTGGACCTGTCACTGCACAGAGGGAGTCTAGATTACAGTACCTATAAAATCCCACTATGTGTGTGAGGTGAACAAGGTAAACCTTCTTACCTCCAGCTTGGAATTCAGGGTCTCTCAGTTCTAAAGAAAGCTCTTCACACTTGATACTCCCTAAAAAAACTATTTAAAAAAAAATAAGATGCAGAATGTTAAAGTACTGATCTTAATGTGGGTGAATGTGGGCTGCAGATCCATACCCTTAGGATTATGTATGGAGGCAATGTTCTACTGTTGTGACTAGGTTACCAGTGCTTAATATTTTAAAATACTGAGCTGAAGGTAAATAAAAACACATAACTGTGATAGCCATCATGACATACAAAAAGTAGGTTATACATTCACTCATAAATGAGAAACTGTATCAATGTTATTGTGTAAACATTTAGATAATAAAAACTCTAACCACAGAAAAGGAAAAATCAACTTCCAGATTAAAAAAACTCAAGTTCCAGTTAAATGGCTTACACACAGATTTCAATTAATGTGACCTTTGTACAGTTTAATAGTTCAGGCTTTTTTCATTAAATTGTGTAGCATTTTGTTATTAAAACAGAGAGTTAAAACTCATGAGTTGCCATTGGAAGTACCTAAAGAGGCATTACCATTTTTATTCCAAACATTTAAATAACCTCTGTAATGGGTCATTTATTAGCTCAGTGCTCAGATATCAGTCTGTTCCATGCTCTAGTTACAATGAGCAAGGATCTGTTTTCCAAGCTTTTTCTGAGGTTTTCTGAAGGCCTTTGCAATGTACAAATCTTGTGACAAGCACATTGTTAAAAGCATTACAATTTATAAATTACTCATGACAAATGTACTTGATCACATCACGTGGGAAGAAAAAAAAAAGAGATTTTGTTTCTTTTAGAATTATTTTATTGGACAAAAGTTTTGCTTTCAGCAAAGGAGAGAAGTTTTTTGTTTCTTATTATTTGAAAAATCAGCTATTTCAGAACATTGAATTTTTCATTTAAGCCTGCTTTTCACATTCTTGAAGAAATGCCAGATGGACATCCCAGAGCCTGAAATATCCCTTTTAGACACAATGTGTACAAAAGCTTCACAGGCCTCCACAACCACATGACTCAGACTTGAGCCCTTCTCTCTACCCCAGATGTGCCTAGGGTTAAACAGAAATGTGTGACTACTTTCTGGAAGTACTTTGGATGTCAATGGTGGAGTATCTCTGGTATCTTAACACCAGCCTCATGAGAATTTATTCAGTGTGTTAGGATAACTTATGGCAATTTGAAGCCAAATCTGCTACACTGATCCTTTTACTGGAACTATTTCATTTAGGGTGTGCGTTGTTGTATCGAAATTGGCACTTCAGAGAAAAAAGTTCCATGACCCATTAAAATGTCTGCTAAAACAGCAGTGGGCCATCTGATTTTCATTGTTTTAAAACAGAAATACAAAGAGAGTGTGATATGTCAATGCTGCTAAACCTAGAACCTGAAATATCAACTATGTAGGTGATGATTGCTTTGATAATTAGACAGAAGACAGTAAGTTCTTTTATCTAAATCAGTTCATTTCTATATATGGAACTGTGAATGTCTCACTAAAGTCCCTGAGTAGATAAAGCTTTTAATAATTCTGAAGAATATGTAACAGCTTAAACATGTACATCCAAATTCCTGACTATTGTTCCAAGTTCTACCCATGTTCCAAAAACTTGGTAGAGGAAATTGTGTCATTGGCCAACCTGATGAAAGGAAAGGATTGTAAAATTCCTCCACAATAATGGGAAGAGATAGGAATATTTCTAAATGATTCTATAAATACAGAGTATTATCAGTGACCTTTATAGTCACTTCTGCTCATTACAGTAAAAGCACGTCTAGTTGTATGCATTAAGGAGAAAAAAGCATCTTTAGCATTTAAGATAATATTGTTCAGTCACTGAACCTCTTCTCTGAGGCTTTTATAGTGCTTGGGGCACATTAAGACCCTTAACCTTTCTCCACTGATGATTATATGAGCATTGTCCTAAGTGATTAAGGCTCACAATGATGCAGGGAAATGGACAAATAACATCTGACAGATTGGAAGAGAAAAAGTCTGAGCTGGAGGAAGTGGCTTATCACCCAGCCCACAGTCCCTGCCTGAATACAGGCTTGGTGTGCCAACACCATACTCCAAAAGACTTCTGCTTTGGGAGAAGCATCCGAGTCAAGAAATGCAGTGTGGTATTTTACTGGGTTTTCCACTTCCAAGTGGTTTTTATGTACTTGATATTTAGTCTGGCTTATGAAGAAAGCCAAAGCAAGACCAAATGAAGAAAGAAAGGAGCAAACTTCCCTTATTGCTCCTATTTTCAGACATAGGTAATGTATCTGGGACACTACTTTGCTGAGCAGATCTGCATTTGCAAGTAAATGCACTGAGACAATGTGTGTGATTTACCTTTTCCTTCATGCAAGGCATCTTCAGTCCCACATTATACTAGGCAGCCTTAAATTACATTTAACATTAGACATCATGGACATTCTCAACCTACTTCTGCAATATGTGAAGTTTTTCTCTGTGCCACCCCAGTGTAAATAGGGGCTTTTTCACAATTTATAGAAGGTAACAAAGGATGAAATTGTTCGTGTTGATTAGAAGTTCCATCTGTGGCTGAAAGAACATCTAAAAATAAAAATGCTTTTATTCACAAAGCAACACAGTAGTGATGCTTTAGGCACTCAAATACATTATAACTGCAATCAAACTAGAGGATTTGGAAGGTTTTTTAGAGAATTCTTGTATTCTGTTTTAATATTTCCTACCAAAATTTTCATGTGGAAACAGAACATGAATGCTTACTGTGGATTTGGACAGGCTTGAATGACAAGAGCAGGTTTTTCTCAAGAAGCCTTTTGTGGGAAATATTTTAACATATGGCACTTTAGGCTCATTTAAGTGGTTGTGTGGAATTTTGTTTATTCTTTTGAAGATAAAAAGGAGAGAGGTGGGTGATGATTTCCGGTCTGTATAAATCTAGGAATTGAAAGCACTTTTTTTCTGTGTAAGTCCTCTGAGAGAAGGTTATCACCACCAAAACCATGTCTCTAGGGCTAGACTGAGTAAGGTGAGAATCAAGCCCACTTCCTCCATTTCTTTAGGGCAATTTCAATGAAGATAGGAGGATTTAGAAAGTTTACCTGCATACAATAGAATCATTTTCTATGAAAAAAATTTTAAATCAGTCAGGTCAGAGTAAATACAAATACATGTTGTGGTCCCTTTAGAAAAAGTAGCAAGTATTAATGCTGTGTGAACAGACTTTTTGGCAGCAGCATGGGAAACAGTTGTGTATCTTTCATCACTTAGATTCACTCATTGTACCAAAATTCAGGTTCAATTCAGAAACTATGGTAATCAATTTAAATACAGTAATTTAAACCTTGTTGTTTAAATCCTATTCAACACTTAACATTTGAAATTCGTAGCTAGGGCAGTTTTGTTCCTCAGTGCACACGTTGCCGTTCTTGGGAATCAGGCACTGCTCCACCCTCACTGCCCTGTATGGGCCTGACTCTGATCCTCCTCCCCCCTTCGGATCCTGACTCCCACCCACAGGACAATGTCACAGGCTGGCCCCATCCTGTCCCCATGCCTGTGGAGGTGTCTGGTGCCCAGGTCTGAGCAGCCCCAGGTGTCCCCTGGCCTGCCCTGCTCATGGTTGAGGAGCACTGGTCCTGACTGAGATGTTTTTCCCCAAGGAGCCTCCTAGTCCCTCACTAGTAGATGGCCCTCACTACACATCCACTTTCCTCAGTAATGCCTTCCAGACCTTTTCAATCCACTGTTCACTGGTTTTGCTGAAATGCTTTTCATGGAAATATGTGTGGATGACTTCTTGAAGTGCCATTTCCATCATCTGTGAGTAGTTGATCTGAAGTAACCCTGAAGTAATTCTCATGCTGTTACTACTCTCACAGCCCATCAGAATTGTAGGGTGAATGTTCATGGCTACAACCCAGACTAATTTTTATTACTTCCTTAAATCAAGGTAATTGCAGGAATTTTATAAATCAATTTGATATTGATGAGATACTCTGGGAGTCTCTGAAGCAGCCTGAATTAATCTCATCTTCCTGGATGCAAACCTGCATGGTAACAAATCACTTGTGCTCTCTCTGTACTTTACAGTGATGATCCCTGCCTGTAGGTGGTAATATTTTTCATTGTCATCTCTAGATTTCTCTTATTCTTCTGCTCTGTGTTCCACCCTCTCACGTGGGATCCATCTTCCATGTGGCATTCCCAAGCTCGAGACAGCACTCTGAGTTATAGTTCTCTAATCAGAGTTCCTCTGTGCTTGAGCTCCCCTAGCCCCTGTATCCATTTACACAGGATGGACTTCACCTTCTTGAACTCATCTCCTGCACATCTTCACCTACATATTGTCACTTGTCCAGCTCCAGTTGTCTGGGTTTTTTCCATCCTGGTCTTCCAGCTTCAGCACTTTTCATTGCAATGAGCAGTTCAGGATTTATTTCCCTGGGACAGTGTAGTTCTAAGTCATGAATTGCCTATTACCATCTAAGAGCAATTCCTGTTTCCTTCAGACCTTGATCCAAGCACTGGAATTTAGCAGGAGAACACCATTGCTTTAAATCCCCTAATTCCTTCAAAATATTGACCCTGCAATGAACTTTGTTGCAACACTGATTTATTTGGGTTTTTTGCTTGAACATGAGTTATGTGCTCCCCAAAATTTATCTAATCACTTTGAATTCTGGACTTAATAGGAAGACAAATTGAGCAAAAGGCAGCTAAGCAAAGGAGTAAAATACTTAATTACAAAACTGGAAGCACCTACAAAATAAATTGATAAAAATAAGGAGACAAAATGTGTCTTATCGTAGCTGTAATATGGGAGGGTATTTCTCAAATAGTGAACTGAGGAGTTGCTGAATGAATTTGTTCTTCCACTGTGTTTCTGCTTTTCACTTACATTTGAGGATTTTCTGCTGAGTGCTGACAAAGTTTCAATCTATGTCTTAGGAATCCTTTTATTTCCCTACTGTTTGAGAGCCCCAGGAACAGCATGGCCTTTCTTCTAGCTGCTTGCTGTCTATCAGAATGCAGAAGGAATGTTCCTAAGCTTTTTTGGGAATAAATCTCTTTAGGTACAGAGGAATCACAGAGTGCTGATTCTTCTGTCCTGTTTACCTTTTCTGTCAGGAAATCAGCTGGACTGCAGTGATAAAAATGAGTTACAGTAGTAAACCTACAATGTACCATTCTGTAAGCTACGTATCATGAGATGTTTTTGGCACCAAGCAGCCATTTTATTTCTGGTTTACTGGAATGTTATAGAGAATGCATATAATACATTAATACACTTTTGGGGCTGGATCACTGTGTCACAGTCCTATTCAGGGAAGCACTTAAGCATCTGTCTAATATGAATCATGTGCTTAGGTCCCACAGGTGCCAATGGAAATTAAGTAACTACTCCAGTGCTGACTTGAACAGAGATTTATTATTAAATCATGTTTCTATAATAAAATATTTTCCTTTAAACTAATCAAGGATGGAATAAAATAAAATTAAATGCTTCCCATATAGAATTTTGGTTGGTTTTTCTGCTGTTTGTTTTGAGTTTGGGGTTGGTTTTCTTTTAAGAAGGTTTTTCAGAATATGTCAACGTTTCCTATTCATTAAATGTGTTTGTCTGCAATTATGCAAATATTAACATTTACTTACAACCTCTGAGATAGCTAACAGTTGCTATTTGTACAGAGATGAATCTGATAATCTTTCACTGAAATATTTTCACCTTCATTTCTGGAAAACATTGATTATCAGCTCACAGCAAAGGCACTCCAATTAGTATCAACTAGTAAAGGCAAAACAGCTGTATATCTACAAATCATAATAGCATAGCCAAAGTCCCTAATTCAGAGGCTCTTTAAAGCCTTACACAACCTCTTTTTTTTTCTTTAAAAATCTGGAGCTTTTGGAGTTCATCCCTATTCCATGCTCAAGCCTGTCTCCAAACTCATCACATCTCCACTGTAAAATTGTCTACAGCTCAGCCAAGCTGCTGTGAAAGGTTAGGCCTCTACTTGCTTTCCCAAACTTACTCCTTTCAAAAAAGGAAGCAAGTCCTTCTTTTCAGAACAAAATCCTGGAAGCAGCAACCCAAAAAATTTTGCAGTTTAAACTTTACATCTTGCTGTTTTCAGCTTCCTCTTTCATTAATCTCCCTTTTCCTCTTCCTGTTCTCCCATCTCCCTCTCTCCTTCAGCCCATCTCTCCCCTCAGACTTACAGAAATTTTCCATAAGGTCTTCATCAGGGAACCAGTTTTCTTGTTCTCAAGAAACAAGCAGCACAAAGTTGGCATTCTCCTGTCATGTCACCTCCCAGTTTTAATCAAAAAAACTTTCAAGAACGTAAAAATGAAAGGAAAATGAATTATGTTTCCAACCAGAAGCCAGAATTAATTCAAAAACTGTATTGGAGGAATAGGTGGTTCTTATTCCATTTCCAGGCTAGCTGGGAGCCTTGGTCTCATTTCAGAGCTGGTAATTTCTAATGCTATTGGAAAAAACAGACAGCCTGCTGTTCACAGTAATTTTTATAATATTTTCCAGCACTGGAAATTGTTGACTAGCATGGCCTTTGAACAAAAACATTCACTATGCTAAATTTAGGCTACAGTCCTGTAGAAAGTGTATTTTAAAAGAGCAATTTACTAGATCAGAACCAGTTTAACCACCAGCTAGATCAGAATAAGACTCCTTTACTGGGCTTTCAGAATATGTTCTCTTCTGGAAGGAAAGATACAAGCAATGTGTCCAGCTGGTACCTTTTATCTACACCATAGACTGAGTGCTTTAGAGGGAAATAGTTCTGAGAAGTGTCTTTCCCTTGGTCTTGGCATCAGGCATTAATCAGGAATTGCACAGGTTTAGAAACAGAGAGTTTGCCAGCCTGGGGAAGATCAAATGAACCAATGTACAATCCCAGGAAGGTATCTACAGAAAAGAAGAATTTTGGATATACATCTGAATAGAGATAATATTTAATGGGCTCTAAGTAGCTCAGCATTCATACAAATTTCCTAGTTGGTTTTTTGGTTGGGTTTTGTTTTGGTTTTTTTTTTTTTTTGGTTTTTTTTTTTTTTTTTTTTTTTTTTTTTTTTTTTTTTTTTTTTTTTGCCACAGATTCTTTGGCTCTCCTTCTTAATGGCAGAATAAATTTACATGATCTAGATTACCTTCTACATGCAAAATGTGGAATTCAGACTAAGAATGCAATTTAGACCTGCAGTGTAATTTGAAATTACCTGAAGTGTTGCTTCAGAAGATCATTGTTAGCTTGTCAGATCTGCCAATTCTGTCTCTAAATCTTGATATTCTCAAGCAACCCAAATGGCTTTAGATGCCTAAATCTGAGATACTGAGCTGAATTTCTTTTGTCTCTTTAAGTGAACTGTACAGCTTCATAAATCCTATTGATGATGTTGACTATATTGTTAATAAATAAGAAAGAATATTAAATACAGCACATGAAAATATCTTTCCTGTAAGTATTTTAATCTTGATCTAAATGCCATGCCAAGTCTGTTTTTGTAAAATGCCACAGTATCTACATTGTATGAAGAGAGAAGGCCTACTGGACCTTGAACCCATGTGACCAACAGCTGAAAAATAAATGTGGAGGTGAAGTGGTTATGCAGAGGCAGCCAAGAGCTTTTAAGGAAATTAAATAATATTGGTTTATCTGGTGATCACTAATAGTGGTCAAAGGTCTTTTCTTGATGTTGTCTTGCTTATTTGTACACAGCCCAGGGGAACAATTTTAGGGAATGCTCTGAAGTTAAAGGGATAGCCCTGTGGATGTGGCATGAGAAGCAGCCTGCACAGGAATATGAATCCAGTCTTTCTGAAGCCAAGCAAGTGACCATATTTTGACTTGTTGGAAAGGAAAGTATTTCTGATCTTGTAAGGCTGAGGTTGGAGTCAGTTCCATTAAACAGAGCTGCAAAAAGAAGCCTTTAAAAAAATCATAGTTTTTGAAAATGCATACATTCCAATCAGGCCTCTTCCATGGGATTTCTGGTATAAAGCTAGTAATTATATTGGAATTTCAGAAACAACTTGTAGAGCTCCCAAAACACAGGGAGGAGTCCCTCCCAGGGCTGGAATATTAAGTTGGCTGGAAGAGTTGTTGGCTTTACAAAACACCCAGGACCATATTGTGATCATATTGAGGCTTTCTTACATTTTTTAAAGATTTACATTAGAGCTCTGCACGGATACAGGCCACTTATCAGATAACTCACAGAAAAATAACTTGTTTAGTGTGACAGGCTTTCTCTGAGGCTGCCAGATATATTCCATGAACACACATAATCTGACTTTTAAAAATGCAGTTCCTTAAAACCTCATTAGCAACTGGTAACTATGCAAAATGTCATTTCATCATGGAAAATACAGCCATACCATCAATTATTTGTACACAGATCTATGTTTAAAACACAAAGAATCAAATTTCATTCACTGTGTTAATTTAATAAATTCATTTCATACATTAAACTCTATGGAAAGAATACAAAGTGAAACTGCTTCTGACAAGTCAGACTAATAGAATAAATCCTATCTAGTGTATACTTTATTCCAAGTCAGCTGTTAACAACCCTACCCTGCAGCCTCAGGTGTGAATTTTAATAGCATAATGAAACTTTGTGGGAAAAAACTCCTTGACACTTAAGTTGTTTATGTGCTTTAGGGATATTAATGTTTCAGATATGAATTCAACGCCTCCACAGTTCTCAGTTATGAAATACTCGCTGCAGGTTACTGTACCTGGAACAGATTCCATCTTTTAATGATTCTTCTCTAGGAGGCCAAGCAGGCTCATGTTTAACTGCAGACTTAAAGGAAAAAACATAGCATGCTGGTAACTGCATATAGGAACTTAACATGTTTCCTTAAAAAGTCCCACCTTTCATGAGAACCCAACACCAACACCAGAATTTTCTTTAAACAGATCACATTTTGCTTTCCATTTAGACACAAGAGCAGTGTTTCAACACCAAGGAGACTCTGCTGGGAGCAGATAAGTCTGTTGGCTGTTGAACAATCAAAACTCTTTCTCACTTCTCTTTCTAAATGGACCCTTGTGTATACACTAAACCTGGTTAATTTACATTGGAAAGAAATTTATAAATGCATTTTCCTTTCAGTTACTATCATTTGAAAGACCCGGAAACAGAAATAGTTCATGTTTTTCTTTAAAACTTGTTGGAAAATGTAATTAACAGCATTAATTCAGGAGTGGTTTATTGAACTCAGATTTTTTGAAGCATTTCCAGTTCAATGACCATTTTGCTAACTCCAAGAAAGAGTTAAGTGGATTTTTCCCTAGGCTCTCCTTCCCTGTAAAAAACCAGTTAAGTCACAGCTTCTACGGTCTCCCTTGGAAGAGTGTAGACTGTAATTCCTGATTCAATGAAGTACCAGAGCTTTATTTGGGATAAACTTTTGGGATTACAGTGGGGAGTCTAGTGGCCCTGAACCTCAGTTTTCCAGAGCAGTCTGCATTTAACCAGTTTTTCATGATCTTTTATGATTTTGTTGTCTTCGGGGACAGTCCTCCTTGAAGAGAGGTGCACCAGAATTAGTTTCAATGAAACTTCAAGACTTGTTTCCCTGTACATCAGATTTTGTGTATAAGGAGAAAAAAAACCAAAACCAAACAAAAAAATCCCAGAAATGAACACTGCAAATTTCTGATCCGTGTGATACTTTGGAATGTGTGATTTTGACCTGATTTAATCTGTTCTTGCAGGCCTGTCTGCCTTTCATGAAAGCAGATTTCCTTTGCTGTCATCTTCAAAAATCATGTTGATTTGGAATGGGAAAGTTGTCCTAGACAGTTTAAAAATTTATTGCTGGGTGAAATCAAGTACTTTTTCCATAGACATGGAAGAAGTACTGCATTCTTCTAAGTGACTGAGTGTAGATGCAGTGGCTCAGTGACTTGACCACACAACCTAATTAGGATATAGAAAAGTTATTGCACATTCATATTTGAGCTCATCCTGTTTCAGATGTGAGGCAATGCAAGTCAGTTCAGAGATCTCACAAATAATTTTTAACCTCATGATTGGTGGTTGGCTAATAATATCCATTATTTCCAGACAACAGTTTGAATCAGGTGACAGACAGTAATGAGTTAAACTGCTAATTCAATTTTGTATCTCACATACTGATATTATGATTTTGAGTATTGAATAAACATCATACATTTCTTTTTCTTTCTTTCTTTCTTTCTTTCTTTCTTTCTTTCTTTCTTTCTTTCTTTCTTTCTTTCTTTCTTTCTTTCTTTCTTTCTTTCTTTCTTTCTTTCTTTCTTTCTTTCTTTCTTTCTTTCTTTCTTTCTTTCCTTCTTTCTTTCTTTCTTTCTTTCTTTTCTTTTCTTTTCTTTTCTTTTCTTTTCTTTTCTTTTTTTCTTTTCTTTTCTTTTCTTTTCTTTTCTTTTCTTTTCTTTTCTTTTCTTTTCTTTTCTTTTCTTTTCTTTTCTTTTCTTTTCTTTTCTTTTCTTTTCTTTTCTTTTCTTTTCTTTTCTTTTCTTTTCTTTTCTTTTCTTTTCTCATATAAATCCAATTTTTCCTTACCCTCTGTTACACACCTGAAAATGTGCAGTGTTCCAGAGGCAATGTTTTAATTGCTGCTGGGTCTAATGTCCATACATCCAAAGGCTTTGCTCAAAACAAGGCATGATATGTATTGCCTCCTTAATGGAGGTAAATTATACCTCAAAATGATGGTTCTATTTTTGTTAAGGTTTATTTCCCCCCACCCCAGATTTTCCAAGGCTTTTGGGCGTATAAATTAAAGCTTGCTGTCAGACACACCTTCTAAACTAAACACTACCTTATTTTCTTATCCTATTTGGAAATCAGTCATTTTTCCACACCTTTCTTTCCTACTCTACAGAAATGAACTTGTTATCAGTTAAAAATACACACTGTTTTCATGAAGTGAGATAGGATACGCTCATGAAACTCCCTCCAAGCTATTGGGGTTATCTTTATATCAAATATAGCAAGACTTTTGGTTTGAATCCAAGAACTGTCAATTACCAACAACTCTGACAGACACAGAACCACTTGGCCCTCTTTTGCTTGTGATTTTATCTTCTGTCATCCTATTGTGTTCTCTGCTGTAACAATTAGTTTCTTCACCCTCTCTGATCAAAACTCTTTTTCTTCAGCTTAACTGCTCTGAATATCAGGGGTTTTTTTAGTACTTCAAGGACTTCCATCCTTTTTGAACCTTACTATTGCTTTCTTTCTTTCTTTCATGACTTTTCATGTCAGGCAGAATACTTGTTATCACATAACACTTTTCACTGCTGAGTCCAGCCTGTACTATTGACAAAATGTGAACGTGGTGCTCATTAGCTGTCATGCCAGGCTGCATTGCCTTCTGATGAATTTTGCAATCAGCACACATAAACCCACACCCCTGCATGTACCACTGGAATCTCAAAGTCAGGAAAAATAAAATTATCATAGCTCCAAACTGATTTATTTTTTTTTTTTTTTTAATTCTCATTGTGGAATACATACATCTCTTCAATAGCTGGGCAGATTTGGAGTAGAGGCCTCAGGAATGTTCCTCTGATCACTTCAGTGCTATTTGCCAGTTCCTAATCATATCTGACAATGAAAGTATAAACACTTGTGCTCGGATTTCTGCAGCAGACATCAAGAGCTGAGTTTGCAAATGTCAATAGACAGAAATAAGGATTTCCAGGGTGTGATACACTTGACCTATTTTTGACATTTATTTTAAGATGTGATGAAATATATCTCTGCTAACTAACTCTGCTGTGTGCAAAGAGAGTCTCAGGTGACCAGGCACAGGTTTTGATGTCGAGATTTTGTCAGGTTTAGCATACACTTATGCTCTGCATGAATAATTTGAATCTTTAATGCATATAAAGTATGCAACATAAAGTAAACTATGATTTTATGCAGTATCCAGAAGACATCAAAGAATTAGAAGTTACCAAGAACACACTGGCATTGATAATACTAATGAATGTAACTGGTGGTACCCACCCAGTGTAAGATCCAGAGTTTGAACAAAAAGTCTCAGAATGATCAGCCAAATATTAGAAATTCGGTAGTTTTCCCACCAAGACAGTATTTCCTGGATTTCTTCAGAAGATTCATTGTTTTAAATCCCTAAATAACATCTAATAAACATAGTCTTCTTTTATTACATCAAAGAAAAAAAATTCTTTCCTACAAGTCCATTTTCATGACACAGAAGATTACTGCAGAACTTTATTGACTATTGTAATGTAAAAAAATGAATGGTTTGGATGAAAAATTCTCAGATTCTACTCTCAAACAATGATTTATTTGTTTATGCACAAATGAGTTTATAAGGTCTGACATGTATATTTATATCACCATAAGACTTTTACAAAAGTCTTCTTGCAGAAAAGATTCACTCAAAACATTTATTTGAAGTAATACATCATATTAGACAGTGACCAAATTTAAACTACATATTAAGCATGGCTCATTGTCATTTTTCTAGACCTGATAACAGCAGTATAAAGCTGATGGACTGTAACAGTTTAACTATAATTTTTATTTCCTTCTTTTTGATCAAACATGCCTTACTAATCACATATCCCACCAAAGCTTGCATTTTAATTCATCCATCCTCAGACAGAGGAACTCTAAAAAATTTTGTTTAACTAAAAAGTAATAATAATGGAAAATAGAAGGGATTCTAAACCTCAGTTTAACATAAATCTAGAAGTGTTGCATGAGATAAAATGTATGTTGGGCAGATAACACTTGCAGAACCAGAAAGCTTTCTCCTAACCAAACCCAAGTGTCTCAATTTATTAGACTTCTAGGATAATCATGATCTTTCCAGGCAGATTTGTATTTATTGTGGTATTAGATAGCCCATTTCCACTAGCAAGGTCTTTAATGTTTCCACTGGGACATGCTCTGAAGACTCAAGGCCCTCTCTTTCCTGTGCTTGTGTGATTAAAGCATGGTCAGTGTTGGGAGTGCTGGACTGGTTTGAGTTGGTTTTTTATCCAACCTATTCAAAGCAATGACACACAGAGAAATTTATTCTTTACAGTGATAAAACCCAAAGATTTATTCTCACAAGCAAAATGAGGGTTAAACTGGGTTAAGTGCATCTGTATTAGACATTTCCTCCTTTTGTCCATGAAGGTTTCAAGTTGGCAGTATTTTATTGAGCTTAATTTAGTTATATAAGCATTTTCAGTCACATTGAAAATGTCAAAATCCCAGTATTGAATGTAATGACTGACAGTGCAATTGTGCAGTATTAGACACAGAAGGTGGAGTTAGGGCTTGGTTATTTTTATGGCTGGTTAAAATTATCATCCAAAATGATTACTTTCATAGCAAAGCATATGAATGTATCTCAGTATTACAGCACTCACAATGAAGTTTATCATCTCCAATATCTTTCAGTGGTTTCTTCTTGAAAGATCAGCACATAAATTTTATATTGCTTAAAGATATAAGATTTTGTGGATAAAGTTATGAATTTGCCTAGTAGAGCATTCTTTCTTCAGCTGCTCACATTAAATGGATGAAAGATTTATTTGTTTTTCACAAGTTTAAGAGTTTAAATAGATTTAAAAATATCAATATGCTTTTTTGTTAACATTACTATTTAATTATCTCGGGCCTTTAGTTGTACTGTACATGCTAGTATTTAAAATTCAGGGAATGTGTTTATTCAGCATATGAATTTTAATTGACTATCCTTTTCATAAGACAGTAATTATACCTCCAAAAGACAAAAAAATCAGCTGGAACTAAGAAATAATTTAAGAAGCCAGGTGATATTATCTTAATTTCAGAATATGGACATGAGCATTCAAATGTTACCTTGTGGTTCAGCTAATTCTAATCTCTGCCAGGGCAAAGACAACAGAAATCCAGATTCACTCTGAATGTGCTTGCTTGGTCCATACCAAGTACTGCAGACAATCAGGGAATTAATCCCAGAGAATTCTCCTCTTCTACAGAATTCCTGTTCAGCATCCTTCTCTGTATGTGAAGGCTTCCTGGCCAGGCACTGCAGTAGGAAAGTCAATGTCTGTAAGAGCATTACTTTTGTCAGGAAGGATGTGGGGGAAGTTCTTGACAGCACTTGTACATCTCATAAATACAGGATCATATTTATTTCCTTAAACTTTTTACTATATTTATCCTGAAGCATTTTTCAGTTGCTTCTACTTCTTGACAACACTTGATCACTTGCTACAAATGCTTAAAATTTTGTGTTTATTTGTCGATGGACTTGTTTCATTTCTCTCTGTACCAGGTCTGCCTAGGATGGCATTAACCTGCCACATCACTAATTAGGTGGAGCAAGTAACACCTGATTAAGTGGAGGATTCATTTAAGAAAATAACTTTTCTGAGTCCAAAACAGTCATAAGCAGGGGTCCTTGTGACTGCCTGGTTTAACTTGCTGAGAATTGTTTTTCAAAGAGTAAGAAGAAATTATCTTTGGTAGGTTTCTCCCCCTTTTCTTTAAGCTCTTGTTTTAAACTTTTTTTGTAAACATTTCTATTTAATTCAAGAAGAACCTTTCCACTTTGATGGTATGTACTGCCTCTTAGTTAAGATGCCAGCTAAGCCAAAACCTCCATATTCCAAAAAAGTTCCATGTGTGTTTAGAACACCTGACAGTTTCAGCAAGGGGTGTAGCCATTCATGAGTAAATAAGTGATTTCCTGGGAAATAGAGATGCCATTCAGAGCATGAGGTTACTTTTCAGAACACTGAATCTGTGCCAATGAAAAAACATGACAACATTGCAATGGTTTCTCTTAGTGTTAAAACAAGAGTAGTAGAGGTAACACAGGGAAATGATAGAATAAAAAGGGTTTATTCCTATCCTCTCTCACCCTCCCAAGCTGTCAACCTAATATGAAGATGAGGGAGGAGAACTTCAAAGATAAAAGGAGAGGGGAGAAATAAAAAGACGCTAGCAAGGCAAAAAGGCTGAATAGATTCACCAGATCAACTCCAAAATCTTTGAGGGAGTTGAAAGCTTCAGGAGACTTCCTGAAGATTAAAAAAATACATATAAATATATATATATATAAATACACAAAACTTCTCTTAGGATCAGAGTTCTCAAATTAGAGGCAGAGAGAATGGAAGAGAAGAGGGGGCACATGGCCAGATGGATTCCCACAAGAAGCAGAGGCAGTTAGGACTCAAAAAGTTTCTATCTGTCCTAGAAGAAATTTTGATTAAGGTCACAGATGGACTGCACACGCAGAAGCAGAAAACAGGGGCTATAGTTCCTGGGAGCCATAGAGCAAAATAATTATTACTATGTCCTATCCCAGGCCCCCCCATTGAGAAGCAAAGGAAAATTATTTTGAGAATCACTGACCTATCTGGAAAGAAATTTGTGTTATTGCTGCCTAAAGAATAATCACTCCAGTACCCCCTGCTGCTGCCTACAGGGAACTTGTTTGGTGGTGAAACTGGGTGGCCCAGAGGCCAATAAATTACTAAAAGTCTATAGAAGAGGACTATATTTTCTTTGAGTTATGCCAAAACTATTAAATGTTGTGTAAGTTACCTCACCTACCAGTCATCATTCTTATCCCAGCAAGAACTATCAAACAAAAATTCTCTCTTCTTGCCACCATTACCAGTTATGTGTCTTAGTACACACATGTCCTAACCTCATGGCTTTCTTCTAAGCTGAGGATATCCTTATTCACCTGTGATATATCCAGTCTTCCTTGTCTTCTGACATTCTTTCCTCTTCCAGCTGTGTATTTCTGGGTGTTTCCTTCAGCCTCATGTCACACTGTAAATAAACAGTAGTAGTCACTCTCTATGGTGCCTCAGAGAACAGATTCTGTAGGCAAAAAGTTCTTATTTATGGCAAAAGCAGGACTAAACCAAGGCTCTGAACACCTAGAGGTCAAACTACTTCCAGAGAAACATATTAATGTGTTTATAACTACTATGCTTAGCAGCAGAGTGTATTACATTCAGTTCTTCATTCAAGCTTCTTATTCCCCTTCCATCCTTGCCTAAGGCTTAAAAGATAGGCAAAGCTTTGACAATTTCTGCTACTGCATGAGTGTTATCCAAAGTGTACAGCATAAATCAGGGCAGAGGATGAATAGTTGATTGTCTCTGCTCTAAATATTATCCTTTCAGTAGTACAGAAGAGGACTCCAAGCCCTGGGGGACTCTTCAGCCATGATTGTTGCAAAGAGACATAGTTCTTTTGAGGAAACCAGAATGCTTCCATTAACTCGCCCATCTCTGAAGCTGCATCTTTATTGAATTTCCAAAGTTACATAATATCCCTTTCTGCTACTAAAAAAAGATATATGAATGAAGTTTTTGTACTTTTTTTTGTTGGTTAGGCCAATATCCCAGGAAATACAAAGGTTGAGTGTATCTACCATCTGAGCTGTGTTCAGGAAACCATCAGCATTTGAGGCCATACTTTTCCCAAGTTAGTCAGAATCCTTTTACTGCCATTAGTGAGAGGAAAACTAGATGAGGGGGGGTTATGAAGTGGTATAAAGCACAATGAGTTGAATTGTGTATTTTGTACCTCCTCACATAAATGATGGGAGAAAAAAAAAAGTGGCTTTAAGTTACTTTGGTGCTTTTCATACACTAGACCCTGCCAGAGAGCTGATTAGTCAGTAATCAGTTAGAACCAAGTATAAAAAGCTGTTTGCAAGGGTAAAGTTAATCTGCAGGTTTCTTGTCTAGAGTTGCTGCCAGTTTCAGTCAAAAGGGTGTTACACAGCTGTGTTAATGTAGTTTGTGTGTGTAGAGAGAGGTTATAATCTAAAATATTGCAGTGTATTTAACATTTTTTTTTCAGAGATCTATTCTGAATTTGGCCAGTGAAAACACCTAAGAGATTCCATGGAAAATTAATAAAACCTAACAATTCACTGAGGATTGTAGCATATGGTATAAAGAAAATAAAATTAAATTATTTATTATACTATTCATAAAGTGTATTTTATACTCAAATTTTCAAAATTCTTAACATGACTTCCTATCCAATTTTAGGACACTGTCAGTGACTGCTGCCTTGCATGAAGAACTGCATCAGAGACTAAATATATCATCTCTGAAGGCAGGGGAAAACCAGAGGAGAAAACATGGGTGAGACAAACAGAGCTTCAAAGAAGAGTCTAATTTTCAGTGTGGAGCAGAAAATTCAGTTCAGCTATGGTGCTTGCTAAAGGTAATCTTGGCTTATATATGAATGATATATAAATAATAATATATAAATTATAAGCTCCAGAAATAGTAAAGGAAGTTGAGGTCAAGCAAACATGTCCTACTGACAGAGGCCTAACTCATTTCTATGTTGTTCTGCAACCTCCTTTGGCATGTACAGAGCAATCACAGCTCAATCAGAGAGCTTCTGCCTTCCAGGCAGAGGTCTTGAGTTTATGGCCTGCACAATAACCTAAGCATTGGAAAAGTTTAAAAACCCTGAATCCCTCTAGGCATAAGAGATCACTTCAATGGATCACCCATAGAACAGGCAATTTTTTAGCTCTTAAGGGTGACACACAATTTAAGCATTCACATAGATCCTTAATGGTTCTGTAACCAGCATAAACCAGGCTAAATTTAATTTTACATCTGCTCAATGCCTATCAACACATACATAGATTTGTTTCCAGCCATGAATATTTTTCCTTATTTCAAATTCAGGAGCACTGACACATGGCTTGTCTAATATCTGGGAGGTTATAATTAAGAGATAGTTGATGATTGATCTTTTGCAAAATATTTCCTAAAGATTGATCCGATTATATTGCAATCATCTGTTCCCCCCTCATCTTCCTCCTTCAGAAACTTCTGCAATGAATGGTTGGGAAATTCTCTGCCTGCAATAAACATCAGTGATTATGCAAGTAGGTGTAGGGGAAGAAAGAATGGAGGACATGTTTGGAGTGATGGAGTTTGTCTTCTCAAGTCACTGTTACGTGTGATGGGGCCCTGCTCTCCTGGAGATTGCTGAACACCTGCCTGCCATGGGTAGAGGGGACTTAATTCCTTGTTTTCCTTGGATGTGCAGCTTTTGCTTCCTTTATTAAAGTGTCTGTATCTCACCCCATGGATTTTCTGGCTTTTATACCCTTCCAGTTCTCTCTCTGATCCTGCTGGTGTGGGAGGGAGTGGCTGTGTGAGGCTTGGCTGCAGCTGGAGTTAAACCACAGCAAGTAAAGGGGATCTGACACAAAGAGAGTGAGCAGTTTTCAAGAATAATATAGAAAATATCAGAATTACGAACTGCATGTTTCTTAAGACCTTGGGCAATATTTGGGGGTTTGCCCTATCATTCCTAATCCCACCATGTATTATATCTCATAAATATGTTATGTATTAAAATTATCTATAACTCCTTTTTTAGATATAAACTGAAAAGAAAATTGACCACATATATATATACATATAAGAATATTACATTGACACCAAATCTCACATGTATGGTACTGAGTCAAGCCAAGAGTCTTAGAAAAAAACCAAAATTATGTTGAAAGTCAATTCCAGATTACAAAAAATAAAAGACAAACACCAATGTAACTGCAGATTCCCAAAATGAATAACTGAAACATCATTTTGACTGCCTTGCAAATGAATTCAAGTGATACATTCCTGGAAAATATTTATTCTAATTTAATTAATTCAGAAAAGGCGTTAATCGCTGAAAAAAAAAGACTGAGTAATAAAGAAAAAAAAATCAGAATTATGGAGAAAACATAGAATTTCTCCAGCACAAGACAGAAGATAGAATTTCTCCAGCACAGAAGATAGTAAATGAAACATTTAAACTTTTACAAGTAGAAACTTCAACTGATGATTTAGCCCAGAATTAGCTGGCATAACTCCACTGAAATCAATATAACTATGGCAATTTCCATCAGCTGAGGATCTGACCCAGTATCATTCTCTGAAATAATATTCCTTCTGTCTTCCAGAAAACATTAATATGAATGTGTGATATTTTGCAGGTGGATCTGCCTACAAGTGTACAACGTCAGTTATAAGATATGAATCTAAAGTATCCTCATCATATTTACATATCTTGATATTGGTCCATCTGGAGTTTTATTTCACCTAATGCAGCAAAGCTGAGGAGTTGTTGAATCATTTTTTAATTTTTTTTTGTTTTCCTAATGTCTTTTGCTATCAGTCTCTTAATTTTTGCACATATTTGAGTTATAATTTAATTTACTTTCCAAACTGTCTGAATACATTTCCGTCTGTCTAGCCATCTAGAAGTGGTTCCAATTGCCCTTTATAATCTTCTGCTGCTACTTTTATGCTTCCTCACAAAGCTGGCTGCTTCTCTACTGCTGTTCATCCTACACCTAATACTTGCTGCTGCTAAAAGGAGAACCTCCATCAATCTGCCAACAAAATACCTGTCCATAAGTATGTGCCTAGTGACCCACAGCTGTTCTGGAAGGTATTTTAACCAAAGATAGATCAGCACTATCATCATATGAGATCTTTGTTTATGCCTTGGAATACATGTTCTTTCTTGTTTCAACTCCCAGGCAAACAGATTGTATCTGCACTGAGTGAAAGTTTAATGACTGATAAACCTTGGCAATACTGCTTTTACCCTGAGTCATATGTTTAAAAAAAACCCCAGCTATTGACATTTTATTTTGAAGAGTTCAGGCACCCAAAAGTTTTACTGCCAATGACTAAGTTGCTGGATATTCCATTTGGAACAAGAAAACAAAACCTGTATTTTGGACGGAAGAAAGTTTCAGAGGAGACATGTCCACACACACAAACAGCGTCACACAGGCAGCGTCAAAGGCTCTGTTTACCTTCATCTCTCTGCAGGGAGATGTCTTAAAACACATCCCAAGACCTTTCAGTAAATACAGTTAATTAAATCCTTTTGGAGCCAGGGTTTCAAACTATGCTAATTTGTAGTAATATTTATCACACTGAGTTCTCTTCAGGGATGCCAGATGGATATGCTTTAGCACACATGGAACTGCTCAGACAAAATATCTTCTCCAAAAGGTAAGAATTTGACTGTCTTCTTAGACAATAGAAGACTCAAGCTGTCTTGGAGATAACTGAGCTAGTCTGGAAATACACTTCTGAAACAGCACAATGAAGAGCAAAGAACACATATGATACAAGACTTATTAATTAACATCTGCTCTTGGACAGCACAGTTTGTGCTTTCACTCAAGTATCTTAGAGTACCACATAAAATCTGAATTTTTACGACATATTTCAGTGTACTGAGTCTGCAATATGTCATTTGTACAGATGCTAAACCACTCTGGGATTTATTTGTCAGGGAAGCCTTGGAGCTGAATTCAAATGCTGAAATGCAAGTACAATTGCAATTGGAAAATGTAGCCTGATTGTCAAAGTGCAGTTGGATAGTGAGAAAAGACTGTGTCAGGATATGAAGACCACCACAAAGTCACTTGAAAGGTGATGAAGAAAACAGGCATTCCTGAGGAACCATAAAATCATAGAATATCCTGAGTTAGAAGGGATCCAAAAGGATCAAGTCCAACTCCTGGCCCTGCACACCAATCACACCATGTGCTGAGAGTGTTGTCCAGAAGCTTCTTGAACTCCAACAGGTTTGCTGCAGGTTTTGATCACTTCTCTGGAGAGCCTGTTCCAGTGCTCGACCCTCTGGGTGAAGAACCTTTTCCTGATATTCAACCTAAATCTCCCCTGACACAACTTCAGTCCATTCCCACAGTTCCTGTCAGTGGTCACCAGAGAAAAGAGATCAGTGCCTGCCCCCTCTGCTTCCCCTCGTGAGGATGTTACAGACCTTCATGAGCTCTCCCCTCAGTGTCCTCTTCTCCAGGCTGAACAAGCCAAGTGACTTCAGCTGCTCCTTGTATGGCTTCCCCTCCAGGCCCTACTGTCTGACACAAATGCTGAAGCCTTTGTGCCTTATCCTTGTAAGAGCATACTGGTATATTCAATGACCCCTGAGCTGTAAGCATAAGATCATCTCTGGCAGAACAAATTCCTGAGCATCCAACTCTGCTTTTGATTTGGTTCAGAGTGAAAAATGCAGTGGTTTTTTGACTGTTTTTACTAGCAAGAGAAAGAAAATCACTTTGAAAGAGCTCTTTTGAGGTCTAGAATTGCATTGTGTATCCAAGATGTATGCAATGACCTGCAAGAGAACAATATGTTCTTAAGCATTATACAAGACTGGGCTCATAATCAACACCCAGAGGAGAATCAGAAAGAGCAGAAACATCCTGAACTAGCTGCTGTGTGCTGTGCAGACAATGACACAACATACCTATCACAGGCTCTAGTGCAGGGAACAGAGCAGAGGTCATTTGTCTGAAAATCACCTGGTCTTTCTCTGGTTTAAGAGCCTGGTACACAGGAAGGTTTAGATTACATACTAGGGGAAAAATCTTCACTGAGAGGGTGGTCAGGTGTTGGAACAAGCTGCCCAGGGCAGTGGTGGACGTGCCACTGCTGAAAGTGTTCAAAAGAACATGTGGATGTGTCACCTGGAGACACCATTTAGTGGTGAACAGGGTGGTGCTGGGCTAAGGGTTGTACTGGATTGTAAAGGTCTTTTCCAACCCTGATTATTCTGGGATTATGATCCTAAGTGCATCAATTTGCTCTCTGTACTACCATTAGTGTTCAGGTGCCTGTAAAGATAGCTGTGGCCTGGAGTGAGCAAGCAGCTGATTTCCCTAACTCTGGCACAGGCTCTGGAAGCACCTCGCCTCTGGAGATCAAGAAATCTGAAGGAGAAAAGGTGGTAAGAGAGTCATGGAACAGGCAGTGAGCAGCAAGATTAGAGATGAAGAATGGCTAAGCACAAGGAGAAAATCTTCATGATAAATGAAGATGGGCTTTTCTACTTTAAGATATTCAGAACAGGACTGCACTGGCATCCTTTTTCTGCTACCAACTCAAGTCTCATAAAAAACTTTTGTAACCCTTGATCAGCAAAATCATCTGTGTAAGAGACATTTTTTCTGTGACAGTATCCCAGATCATAACCCAAAATAGTGCTACTCTTAATGAGAGAAGAGAGAGTAATAATTAAAAGGAGTAAAAATGAAGGGGGAAACAACATTCAGAGGAGAAATTTTTCATTATTTGATGTTTTGAAAGAAAGGAAATTGGAAGATGTGAGTGAACTCTTATTAAACATAATTCAGAAAGCATTCAAATAATTTTCTTTAGCTTGACAAAAGTATTGGAAAAAGAGGGATCAAATTCTGTTTACCACAAAGCAGTATCTACAGCAAAAAGAATTCAATAATACATCTCTTTAAAAAAAAAACAATTGGAACACATAGAAATAGAAGACTGAATGAAGCCAGAAAATGAAATGAAACTTTTTTTTATAAGTTGTTTTGAAAGAATAGCTTAATTTCCATTTCCTAAGCATTTCTGGGGGGTTTGGGTTTTTTTTCATTTAATGCTTGCCGCAATGCATATTTTTCTCTTCTTAAACAGAGACTTCTGGCCACTTAAACAAAACTATTATATTGCTGATGCTAAGGACACTTATAAGCAGACTGACCTGAAAAAAATTTTAATTTTTTCACAGGTTTTAGATCGTAAATTTTGTTTCTCTTCTGATGGAGAAGGAGGGCAAATCAAACCTGGCAAAACTTTTTCAGAGGTGGGGGAAGGGAAATAAGGAGAGTGGGAGATAGAGGAAAAAGAGAGGCCTAAAGTAGGACTGCCAACGTGTAGGATAAGCTTCTCATCTGGCACAAAAAGAACCAAGCCTCATGTTCCCCTTCTGAATTGGACAGATTGCTCTGAATTCTGCCCTTTTTAGGGTTTGGCATTCCTACCTAAAAATTAAATCCTGAACCCAAGAAGTTGGTTCAACAAAAGTTTTGTCACTTCAGAGTAAGAGATAGACCAAATTATATACTTGTGTTTTGGGGATAATAATCTTTGTTTCAAGCTATGTTGAAAATCGAGGTATTATCATTTAAATGCTAAGAATAATCAGGACATCTGTTTCATAGCAGGACAGGTAGAAGACAGGGAATAAAGAGATATTTAAACAGGAATATAATTTGAGATTTCTTCAATGGAAAGGTTTACTTAATTTCCACTCTATAAATTCTGTTCATGGCTGCCTGGACAAATGTGAGTCCTTTGTGAGAAATGTGTGGTTTATACTCTGAAGTCCTTATTTCTCCCACTGAGCCTAAATAATTAGTTCAGGTGAAGATGTACCTATCAGGCACTGAAAGCTGGTGAGAAGCATCCAATATTTAATTATCCTTTAGTCATTGAATAGTCAACAAATACTCTTTTGAAAGCCAGTTTCAAAGGAAAATCTAGTTTATAGATTAAGAATAACTGTTTGGAGGTTACAGATAACCCAGGAAGACTTTTGATAAGTTAAATTTAGACTTTCAGTAGCTTAAATTTTGATATCTATAAAATCAACCAAACAAACTATAACCAAAAAATCCCCAAACCCAAAAGCCTTCCCATAGTAAAAATAGTACATTTAAATGCTTTTGATTATACCAATTATACTGGCTAAAACTTGTTACCATCTGAAACATTTTTAGCTAAAGGACTGAGAATTATGATAAAGAGAGACAGGGAATACTCTTTTCAGTGTCTCAAATAATGTTTCAGCACCTTGTACTCCACCTAAAATAGCCCTCCATGAAATCAGCTTATCAGTCTATCACCTCCAAGAGGTGGGCAACTACTACAGTAATTTTACAAGAAGTTATTCAAAGGGAGAGAGAAATGGACCAAACAGCTCATGTCAGTGCCTAGTCCATCCTGATACTTTGTTTTTTCCATGCAACTGCCTTTTCACTCTGTATTACTTTACAGGATGCATAGCTGGGCTCCCAGCTGGAGCTGAATCTGCAATGAAATGTGTGTTTGTTATAGTCAGAGTTTAATGAAATCCCTTTCCCCAAAACTGCACAAAGATTTCTCTGAGACCTCTTTCAGTTCCATTTACCTCTCTGTTTTAATTTTTCCATCTAGAATAGCTTGTTTCTTCTCAGTCCAAGTAGTAGTCCAAAATAATTTTTTCCCTAGAAAATCCAATCTTCAAAAATAGGGGATGGCATTTTGCATTATGAGAACAGCTTACCACTGAATCTTAAACACATCATGACTGAAGAATTTGGATGGCAGACATTTGAAATGTAATAGGCAGGTCAGAGACTTGCTGGCAAACAAGTGCAAACTTCACATATTTCACATCAACCCACTTCTCAAGCTTGTCAAGGCCAAGTGATAGCAATCAGTCATCCTGGGGGATGTCAGACATTGCAGAGAAGTTCTTCATAACAATGCTGCAGGAAAGTAAACATATTTCCTTGTAGAAAATTTGCATTACTTTCAAGAAGAAAAGGCCTTCCCATTCTCCTCTGTGAATGAAAGTTACAGTGGAAATGGAGCTGTTAGAGCACTGTGAGGATGGAGCAGCACTGGGGGCAAAAACTGAGGCAGCTGCTCTACCCCAGTGCTATGAGTCAGTAAATACCAGAAGTGGTAAAGCTCCATTTTCCAAACATCTTTCTCTCTTCATGTGGGATTGGCTAATTTTGGCTGTGAAAGGCAATATCTGGCACCACAAGACACTTTCACCTCTTTTGTCACTATCTCGGTGTTGAATCATAGAATCAATTCTATCATTTCACTGCTGTCCTTTCTCCAGACTACTGCCCAATATTTGCCCAGGACACAGAGCTACAAAGTGGAATTTCTTCTTTCCTCTACCACTGCACAATTCACCAGAACTGCTCTGAGTCTGTCCCAGTGACACTGGGAAACAGCCAATAAATCCCAAAGTGATCTTAGCCCTGCTGTTGGGTTTTTGCTACTGAACCCACTGATCTCCACAGTGCTCCCAGGCAGCTCCTTGCTGAGCAGGAAGTGCCAACCTTAGCACTGTCCTGCAATGAGGTTTGCTAGTCTTGGTACCCATACATTCACTGAAGAGACAGCAAGGAATGGTGATTTAAACCATGAAGCACAGAAGGCATTAATTGAGTTAGGGCACTAGCATGCAATCTGAGACAGCTGGATATTTTTTGAGCCCTCGGTGTTTGCTCCTCATATCATAGAAAGAAAGTGGCTTAATCGGATATTTCTCTGCCAAATGTGTATAATACTTTTCTGTCCCAAATTGGGAGCTAAGGAGGAGTTTTTTCTTGTTTAAGATGTGCTCAAATACTGTTGCAATAAGAATCACAGGGACAACAACAAACAAGATTCCTCTGTGGAAACTTCAGATGGTGTGGAGTAAATGAGGCATAGTGTTATTCTGAAGGGTAAAAAATGGCAAGAAATCTCAGCAGTCTCACTGATGGAATATGGCTCATCCTGTGCTCTCTTGGATGCAGCCATACTGCAGGAAAGAGAGGCTCACACAGTAAAATAGGATTGCAGTACATTTGTGCAAGGAGGCGTGTAATGACCTGAGTCTGAGTCCTGTTGCCACGTCAAAGCAGGGACTTGGGATGGACTGTGTTATTTCATACTTCTACTCTCTCTGGTCATGCCTACAACCCAGAGCACTTAGGTTGGTTTATTATTTTTGCTCTCAGCCCATGAAAGTGTTTTGCAGTATTATCCATTTGTCTTGCAAATCATGTCTATTTCCAGGTAATTCTGAGTCATTCTTTGAATGTAGTATATACGTCCAGCTGGAGATGTTTTCTTATAGTGATTATTTCATACCACCTATAACCAAATTTTGTTCTGTTTTACCCAATACAGAAATTAGGTGAAATACAGCATTCTTCTTATATCTGTGTTCATTGGCATGAACAAGGGTTTTCCACACACAGGTAGATCAGGAGTCATACCTTGCAAAAATAATAACATGACTACAAACCCCACAGCAATTTGCAGTGCAGTTGAAATGTTTTCTTCCTGATTCATTGCCAATGTGGAAAACAAAAGTACCAGCTAGGTACTAGCTAAGGGTTATAGGTCCTATTACAGGCCCTATTTCTAAACTACTGAAGTAATCTATGAATTTAAAATACTGCTAAGAACACATTTGCTTCTTTTCTTTGCCAGCTGCAAGTTTCCAAGTGCTCAGTCTGCCAGTCAATAATTTATATTCTTTTGAATTCTATGACTTCATTAAAATGCTTATAATATTTTTGGCTCATTACAATTATTTTAATTCTTTAACTATGATTCCTGATCTAGCATGACCTTTGAGTCTAATCAAGCTTCTGTTGGTTTGTTTTTCAAAGAGAGTTGACCAAGACCAGACCTCTTAAAAAAGAAAAAAAAGTAATATTCAATTTATGCTGGTTTTTTTTTCAATTTTCTCATAAATATAAGAAAACGAAATGATTATGTTCTTACTCTGTACTTTCCTAAGTCAAAGCTGGAAAAAAATGAGAAGAAAAAGGGTGTAAAACTTTAAAAAAACATCCAGTTGCAGCAAGTAGTTGCAGATACACGCTTCAAAATTCTCAGTGAATACAACACATTTTTGAATTAGCTCTGCTTTTCCTGTAATGCATGGAAAAAGTCTTAGTGCCAGGTTATACTTGTATTTTAATTCAACTCAGGATATTACCCAGAAATCCAAACCAAGTGTGATTATTGATAGTCTCAGCATGTGTAGTGGAAGACAGCTGAGTGATAATGGATTTGTGTATATTATGGTATCTCATCAAGTAGTATGGTACCTCATCAAGTGTTGGATGTATTTGTGCCTCGTGCTACTTATCTCTGGCATGTCAAAAATACATCTTGAGTACTTTAAGATGTGAAGCGTGATGTGTGTATTTCCTCTCCAAGGAGAATGCTTTCCTCATTAGCATGAGCAGCACTTGCACACACATGAGGAGGGATTCTGGGGATCTAGGTCAGGTGGAGCTACACAATTTCACACATTAACACTTACTGTACTGTACCATTCACATTATCTACAGCAAAATGATCACCCTTCTCAGAGAGGTGAGGATAAAGCACCACAAACCACTGTTTGAAGCATTAAAATATTTTCCTTCTGTAAATTAATATATTAAATGATCTATGGAGGTAACTGCAGCATGAGATATGAGTAAGGATGAGTTCAAATCACTCTTCAGACAACATAGGATGTGCAGTCATGTCATGGGGGATATTTCTCCAAATGCCTAAATGGTTCAATCAGTGCAGTGAGGATACTCAAGCATTTGACAAAATTCAGATCTGCTTTTTGGATTGGATCTCTGAGACTTTCAAGATCTCTCATCACAGTGGTTATGGTGTACCCAAGTTGCAAGAACATCATTGGAAATTTAGGGCCTTCATGCAGGAAGACAACACTGCAAAGGGCTTATCATTCTCAGTCAGATCAGTATAAATACCCTGAAAATCCCCATGTTAATGTCATGGCAGATGTGTTGTTTTGGAGATGAACATGTGGCTTCTGGAAGCTTGAAGAAACAGACAGCTGTGATCAATATGAATCCTATGTCTCTTGGAATATTACAGAGGTAACGAAGAATGTGTTTGGAAGGGGATGTATCTGAGGGATGAAAAGTTTTAGGGAAAGGATCCCAGGTTTAATTTGCTGTGCTAATACTGTGCACGAGACTCTTTCAGAAAAGCCCAGAGTACTGGCCCTGTGACAGGCCTCAGCAGCACGTGTGTGACCGCTGGTTTTCCATTTCCATACTATCACCAAGAGGTGACTCTCCACAATATACCCTCCTCCCATCTTCCACTAGAATACTCTGGGGTGAAAATGGGGATCCAATATTTATACCCCTGTCTGTAAATTTCTGTGCTTGGTACTGTGAACAAAGCAGTAACAAAATGCTGCTACCAGCAGATCAGTGATGGAGCAGCCACACCTGGAGCAGCACTGTCTAAACCACAGTGTGGGTGTGGAGCATGGAGGTGGCACCTGGCACTTGGAAACCTATGGTTTAAAAGATAATGGATGGCATGTAGTCAGTGCTGCTCCTGCTCAGCAGTGAACCAGCATCATGAAGGTGATGGGGTTCTGCACAGGAAGGACAAAACACCTGTTGGAGTCCAGAGGCCACAAAGATGATTTGTGGAATACCTCTCCTATGAGGAAAGGCTGAGGGAATTGTTCATCCTGGAGAAAAGAAGGCTTCAAAATGGTCATATAGTGGCCTTCCTGAGCAGAAAGGGGGTCTGCAAGAAAGCTGGAGAGGAACTTTTTCCAAGGACATGGAGAGATAGGATAAGAGGGGGTGGCTTTAAACTGAAAGAGGGTAGATTTAGATAGATATAAGGAAGGAAGTATTTTCTGTGAGGGTGGTTAGGCACTGGCACAGGTTGCCCAGAGAAGCTGTGGATGCCCCATCCCTGAAGTGTTCAAGGTCAGGTTGGATGGGATTTTGAGCAACCTGATCTGGTGGAAAGTGCCTCTGTCTGTGGCAGAGGGAATGGAATTAGGTGATCTGTAACTCCAGCCCAAACTATTCTATGATTCTGTGATTTTAAAGTGTAGCTACTCTGAAAACAATCATTAGTTTCCTCTCTGTTCCGTGTTCATTAGAATAAAACAGAACATCTCTGTCCATATTCACTTATCTTATGGGGGTCAACAGTGCAGATATAAAACCTACACAGCTTTCTTGGCCTCAGTCTGAGAAGCATTAGTACAGAGAGCAAAGGAAATGACTCCTAGTTGAGAAGTGGGAACAGATTCCTATACTCCTCTTTTGCTATCATACATAGGGAAAAGTACATTTTGGTTTCTGGACCGATGACTTCCCAGGAGCTTATACTGATTAAAAACAATCTCTTACAGCAAAAAGAAATCCAAAAGCCTATAAATATTTATGTCAGAGTCAAAGCCACAGAAAGATGAGTATGAAACAAGTAAGTTAAAAAAAAAAAAAAAAAAAGCAAGTACAATGGCTGGCACATGAGGCAGACTGAATTCCATACTGCACACAACCCCACTATGAGGATTCTGCAATAGGAAAAGGTGATGCAACAAAAGACTTTTGGAGAGATGTCCAAAGGAAGAAGAGACCTTCTTGCTTTCTGTGTGCATGAAAAGTTCTAGTTTGTGCTTTTTCCACCTTCCCTGGATGGGAGAGGAGCCTCCCTGTGCCAAAGGTTCAAACAATACCTGGTGTTGGTGCAGAAGTGCTGTTCCCAGGGTGTTCTCTCTGTTTTGCCGCAGAACTATAACACTCTGTGTTTTATCCAATACAAATAAACCTCCTTTAAAGGTATTTAAGTCATAGGAAAGAAGACAACAGTTACTATTGACTTTCCACAGATGGTCCCTATGCATGTTCTTCTAATCAAGAAAATATTCAGCTTTCTTTTCCACTAAAAGAAGGGATGCAGCTTGCTCAAGTGGCTGCAGATTTCAGCTGGAGTCTGTCTGTGTATAAACCTTGAAAGGACACCAGCTCACTTTCAGTGCTCAGGGACAGCACAGGGACACAGCAACAAAGCCCTCAGGTAGGCACTTCCAGTAGATAATTTAAGTTTACTAATGACATATACTGCTCAGAAAAAAAAATAGAATTCCATAGTTTTGAATAAATGGTGGGGGGTTTTCCTTTCTGAAGACACAGAAGAACTGTTGTAATTATGCCACATTAGTTACATCTGGGCAAAACTTGTCTTAAGACGTGTATTCAAAATTGATTTATGTGACAGGATGTATGTATGTCAGGAGACTTCTGTAAATCTAAGTTTAAAAAAAAAATTATACCTAATACTTGCAGGCTCTATAAAGGTATGTAAAATAAAATCTTCTTCAGCAAAACAGAAACATTCAGAAAATCGATGTCTTATGTGACTGACTCAGTGTAGACACCCACATGATGCATCTCATGTTTGGTGTTATATGTAATTACAAGTATACAAAACACATTTTGGATACTCTATACAGTTTGAAAGAGTAAAAGATTTTAAAATATTCTAGATACAGTCTACTTCTCAGACATTTCTGAACAATAGAGCAGCACTAATCAGCCTAACTCAAAGAATGTTTTTTTAAAAGCTGCTGTGGATTTCACATTGTGATTAGAAAGGAATTCCCATCCTCTGCATCTTCATTAGTCACAGAGGTTTGAGACTCTCACACTGTGTGCAACTCTGTGTTGCAGAGAGATTTCCTTCAACCCAAACAGATGTTTCAGAAACAGGAAAAGGAAGAGGTTCTATGTCTCCTGGTTAAGAAATACACAACATACAGGAGAGATCTCAGGCACTACATTGGTCTTGTGTTCTTTAGGCCTTATTCCCAATCCCCTCACTTGTCTGTATTTTCAGTGAAATACTATGGTAGCTGAAAAGTTTTGCAAGAATACTCATCTTGAGCAACTGTAAAACCAAAAGCTGTTTCCTGGAATGCACTGGAAGTCAAGGAGCCAAGGGGGCATGTGTTCAGGAAGATTGGTGAGCTAAGGAAAGTTGGACTGGACACAGAGGTATAAAAACCACATGAGAGGAAGAGGAAACTGAGCAGCTGTGAGGGAAGTCACAGACCTGCCACACTTGCCAGGATAGGCTGCAAACCTGTGTTCTCCCCTCTTCCTAAACACAGGCTGAAGGATACCTGACAAACTCCTGTATGCCTAAAGGAACAAATCATCTTTCACTGTGAGCTAAATGATACAGAGAGAGGTCCCAGAAGAATAGTGGTTGAAGACAGAGAAGTATTTGAACATGTACAATTGAAGGTCATATGAATGCTTGTCACATCATGTCCTGAAATCTTATGATATTTTTTGTCCAATTACTCCATTCTTACCTGAAGGCTCCTTGAGTTTGCTGTAGTCATTCAGCAAATCTCTGCTTTTGTGCTTCTTTTACAGTCCATTTCTTCCCCCTCATTGCTTCATTTCAGAAATAAGGAAGGAGAGGAGAGGAGAGAGGAGAAATAAAAGCAAAAAAGCATATCTGGAAAATGCATTCCGTGATCAATCAAATCTGAGCAGGAAGCCTTCAAGGAAGAGGGGCAGACTGGAAAGTGAGGCTCACCTCTTAGGAATCACAGGTCAAATCTCATAAAGACGGACAGATCAAGGCTGCATTGCTCCATTGTCGTTGTGTTCCATGGGTGTAAGGGCAGAGAAGATGTTCAGGCTGGCTTAGCCACACTCCTGTGCAGGAAGAGAAGGGACATTGTGACAATGTGGATACCCATCCTTCATAATTTTGAGTCTTATAAGTGCAAGATAGCCATGCTGAAGATCTCAACAATCAGAGGCTTCAGATACTATTATGCCACAGTTTTTCAAGGGATAGAAAGCACGGCAGCAATTCATTATTACATCTGCCATTTCCTGGCCTCCCTCGCACTCATTGTTGTACATTATCCAAGTAAGAAGGAAGGAAGAAGTCAAGACCAAATGGCTGATTTGGCTGCTTCTGGATGCACAGATATTTGTTCAGAAAGATCTGAGCATAAAGAATACAGCAAATGCCTTCTTTTTCCCTATTGTATTTCAGCTTTGTTTCATTTCCATATCCAGTATGGCCTGGAAGTTCCCCAGATCTCCTTCCAGAGAACTTTTTCTCATAAGAACAGACTGTTCAGAAATAGCAGAACAAAGGCCCATGATATTCAGGTTAATAGAGACTGGTTTAGATCCTGTTTAGAACCTGGTTTAGTGCAGGTTTCCTTCCCAAAATCTGAAAATACATGAGCACAGCAACGAGGTGGCTCTTCTCAGACTATGAAGAAGGCAACATGCAGGCATTAGTTCAAAATAATGTATCAGACATTAATTTCTTTAAACCTTAACCATGCAATTTTTTCATTGGTAAATTAAACCTTCTCTTAGCACTTTACCCTTTCTGGCAACTGTTTACATGCAGCACACAACATTGCTGATAAAAGAATGGAACAGTTCTTGGAACAAAAATATTCAGTGCATTCTCTCCTGAAAACCCTGAAGTATTTATTGCCCTTACTTTCAGCAGGGAGGAATCAAGCTGCAAGAGAACGAGCTGTTCATGTAATGCTTCTCCTTAATGTTTTCTTGGCTAGAACGGAATTCCCCATTTTTCCTTCTCCCTTCCTCATCACTCAACACAGCTTCTTAGCAGCCAAATCACTCAATCCAGCAAACTCATACCATCCCTAACACCTCCTCCTTTCTTTTCACACATTTAAACCTTCACCTTTCCATCACCTCATGAGAACAATTTTTTAAATTTTACTATAGGTTTTGAGAGTGATGAAACAAACTTGCCATCAGGTTTTGTTCCTACAGGCTCTTAAATCTTCCAGATCTTTTCCTTTCATATGCTGATTTTATATTGTGGATTTACAAGCATTTTATTTTAGCTCTCCCATTAGCATCATCTATTATGATGAAGACTTGAGGAGACTTTCAGTGGTTTCATTGCAGCTCTGTAGCTGTTTGTATTTACCCTCAATGAACACAGATTTCAGGATCAGAGACTTCAAAAACTGCTGGTCCGGAAGCTGCATAGTGGTTTCCATGGAAGATTTTTCTACCATCTTCTTGCTTCTCTAGAAGCAAAAGATGGATGTAAAACTAAAGTAGAGTAGAAATTCACTGCCTTTCAGGAAAGTCCTGAAAGTGCAACTTGTGCTTTCCTGAGTAATTAGGAGAAGACAATCTTGTAATGTCTGCTGAACAACTGATGAGTATCAGAATTGTTAAGACAATTTTTATCTTTGTTTCCAGGACTACTGAGCTAAATAAACTGTTTTGGTTGTGCTGAGGATGAGACAAAGGGGGAATAAAAAAGAGAATGGTAAGGTAAGATTTTTCATTGGCTAATTGTTTTCTGCTCATAACTTACAAGACATAAATGAAGAAGAAAGATGTTGCCTTTAAGAATTGGAATGAGTGGGTTTCTTGACGAAACCAAAGACAAAAAATATTAATATGCTGACCAATAAAATATATAGGTACTAGTCAAATCACAATAAACTGCTTTTGCCAAAATAATAATAAATGTGGATAGAAAAAAATCCATGCTTTTTGACTTTTAACATGACTCTCTTCAGCCAAGAACATGCTATCCTTCATCTTCTTGATGGCAAAGGAATCTAATTTGAGAGCAACAATAGCTACAAACTAACTGCAAATTCATGCTTGCTCTGGCCCAGCACATATACTTGTCCCAAATTTTATCTAAATTAGATCATAAGCCCAAACAGAATACACCACTGTTCTCATGAGGATTTTGTCACACCTGCAAATCCAGTGACTCAACAAGAGGATGGGGGAATTCAGCCTTGGAGGGAAAAGAGAGTAACACAGGTTATGAAACTGAATTCTATTTAAAATATTCCTCATGATAAGGTTATACTCAGCCCTCTGTGAATCCAAGATGAAGAGTTTTTGATGCACCAAATCTCAGGTTTAACTGCTTATGAATATCTGAATCAGATATTTATCTGATTCAGAAACTTTTATCATCTAAAACATCATTTCCAACAACCAATGTGACAAAGCACTAAGTTCACATAAAAGCAGAGGAATTTTATCTTTTTATCTATCACTAACTTTTCCATCCATCACTGGGATCTCTATTAAAGAGTGATGGTAATAAGTTCTTCCTAAGAAATCTGTAAAAACATACAATGAACTTTGCTAATAGCCTAATACAACAAGTATTCTTTATTTTAACCTTACAGGGGAGCTCCATGAAAGGTTTATTCTTTTTTATTTATTCCCACCCTCTTACTCCACCCTTCCTGACCCACCACCAAAAATATCTTGGATTCATCTTGCATAATGCCAGCAGAATTATATGTGTTATTCCTGACTGCTAATTCTTCTCAAGCAGTTTTGGAGTGATCAGATTCAGGTGGCTTTTGGAACCAGTCTTCACCTTAATCAATTTTAACAGGCCTATAAGCAGAATCATACAAATAGGGTAATAATGGGAAAAAAGGAGACATTTGAACAACTGGGAGGTTTGACTAGTATTCTTAACCATTTTCCAGATAATTTAAATGTGCTGAAGGACACATTTTATAGCTTGTACCTCTCTTAAAAACAATGAGCCTCTGAACACAGGATTTTGCATCTTTGAGGTTACATGACCAAGATCTAATTACATTCCTGTGGATTGCACCAAGAACCTGAGGAAGGAAACTCATTTCATGGCTTGTGGCATTGTGTCAATGAAGAGAAAGGCATTTTTAACTGGGGCATAACCAAGACAAAGAGCCAGCTGGTGATACATTTTCCATTGATTTGAGTGGAATGTCACATGGTCTGAAATTCTGAAGACTTAATAAAAAATAATTTTTATTTTAAAGTAATTCAGTAACAGAATTCATAATGCTAAAAGTCACAGTGAGGCCACAGTATACTGAGGTTTTCTTTTTTACATGTATTTTCAGGCTAAACTTCAGGAGGGTGTTAATTTCTCAGTAATGAAATCACCCAGCAGAGCCAAGAATGACAGATCTATTACCATCTCTTCCAAAGCTTTTCCTCTGGTCTTCTAACTTTGGCTCCTTATCCTATATATATTACCTTTCCTTCATATTCTTTTTCATAATTGGACAAAGCTCTAAAGTGACCTGAAAAATATTTTTGATTGTACAGGGGTTTTTAGAAAAGAATGTTTCTTTCTCTCCAGGAGAAGAAAATCCAGACTGGATCAGAAAGAGCCAATGGTTAATTCTTTTTCCTAATCCACAAAATATATAGATAAAGCATTCAGTCATTTGTAGTGATAATTGAACTCTCTGGATACTTACTTGTCTGTTACAAAAAAAACCAAAAAAACCACAGGAATTAAATGCACATTAATAAAAAATCCTAATTTTTATAAACTGGAAAAAATATAGATTTACAGCACTACTTATTCACACAATGCAGAGGTGAACTTTATCAGATGTAGAGATCTCCAGCTCATTACTGCAAGTAGCCAGAAAAATATTTATCATCCTTTACATAAACACATTGTTAAAATCAGTAAGAAAAACACTGCTGCATTCTAATTCTCAAGCCCTACTTAATAGCACCTGAGCATGTAAGAAGCCTTTGAATTATTTTATGTCTGCTTTTGTAGACATTGTGTATGATACTGAAGTCAACAATTTTTTTTTTCATCAGCAGGGAGAAAAATTGAAAATTCTTAACTTCAGTACTAAAGGTTTGTTCTCAGCTAGGAAGAATTAAGGAAACAAAAGAAGATAAAAGATCTGAAAAAGAAAACTTGCAGTAGAACTTTTCCATTTGGATTCCTGCAGAACCTTTTTCTTTACAGGAGATCATACTGATTTCTATGAATCTTTATTTATATAATATGAATCTATCTATCTCTATATATTTTTTCTTTTGTCACAAGGGACTTGTGTCACAAGGGACTTGTATCACAAGGATAGATGACCTAAAATGTGATCATAAGTGTATCCCCCTTGCCTGATAATTTACGCGTAGAATATTTTCCTGGTCCTGAGACTACTAGTTCAGGCATTTCTTGAGTTCACAAGACCTTGTACTCTGCAACTATATTACTGCGCAGATAGATGAAAAACTTTATAGGTCTGTCACAGATCTAGGATTGTGGGAGAGCCCTCTGGCTGTCTTAGTCTTCTGGGCTTTTGTGCCAGTTTGGACACAAATCCAGGAGGAAACAATCCAAAATGGGCGTCTCTCTCTCTCTCCTGTCTGCCAGGCAAGCAGGTCCCGGCAGCACCTCCCCCACAGGTTCAGGAAAAAAATTTCTCAAATGAAAGTGAAAAAAACTATTTATTTAACAAAGAGAGTTCCCTCTCCCCCAGACACAGGGCAGAAAAGGACACTGAAGCTCCCTCCCGTCCCAGAGGTGGGGGTTGGTGGATTTCCCACAGTTCTCTCACTTAGCTTCTAGCCCCAAGGCCTGAGAAGCAGAGCCGGGCCCTGCTGGGTCTGGGGCAGAGTCCCACTGAGCGTCCCAGAGATGATGAACTGGTCTGGGATGAAAAAAACAAGCCAAAAACAGTCCAAAAAGGAATAGAAGCCACTGAGGCAGATCTCAGTCCCTCTCCAGCTGAAAGGTGAAAGGTAGAGAGCAAAACTTCCCTCTGCTACTAGCAGAGAAAAAAGTCTCAAGCCAGGTAAAAATCTGTAAACATTCTGGCTGCAAGGTCAAGTGAGCCGCTTTGAAGAGTCCTCCCGGCTGCAGTTTGAAAGTACAAAAAAACTTCAAGCAGGCGATGGGGAATGCAGGATTGTCACAGAATCACCCCAAGACAGCTTCTTATCCAGATGCAGGGTAATCATTCCTCCCTGTGCTACTAGTGCTTACATTCTTCAGCACTATCAAGGTCTTTCTGAGTCAGGGTAGCAGCTAAACCTCCAATGCCATAATATTTGGTAAAATTTTTAGGAATTTTTTTTTCCAGGAGAAACTTCAGCCTTTCTGGGTTTTGTTCCGATTTAGAATAAAATTTCTCCTGAAGTACTGCATTTTCCCACAGAACAGACCTTTTGATTTTGGGTCTTTTTAAGTATACTAATACATCTGTATTAGTATTCTGATCTCATCTGCAAAGGAGGTTACACCCACTTAATATCTAGTAAAATTTTGTTTTAAGATTATAAAGATCAAATAACGGTTTTCTGCTGTACTGTAAACATAGCTGTATTTCTACCAATTAGGAAAACTGATGACTGTTCATACATAACAAAAGGTTGCATAACATAAAACTTGGAACCCATGGCTTCAACTTCCTTTAAAATGGTTTCTTTTTCTGTGTGTTTTATCCTCTGAGGCAAGATATTTATTACTCTTTCAGAAGTGGGAGATTAGGTCACGAGTAGAGAAGTAATCACAGTGTTTGCTGTGTTATTAAAATGTAGATCAGTAATGACATTATCTCATCAGTGGTGCGACATACCATCAGTTATTCTGTCATCAAGGATTTGCAACTGTATCACCAGGAGTAGGCTGAACCTAACTTATAATTCGACAGCAACTTCCAAACATTTAAACTCAATTTTCATGGCTATTCAAGGTAAGAACACATGGTCTTGTGTTATGTGCCAATTGAAAAGTACTCCATGATTTGAATTACTTTTTTGAGCCAGGGATGATTTTGTAATGGACAAGTACAGACCAGCATACCAGAATTGGTTCCATCTGTCAGCTGAGTTATGATTCTATCACCCTATATATTAGTCCTTTCAGCATTTCTGGAATTTCTTGCCAAAATTAGCCTGGCTTTGGATTCAGCAGTTATGCAAACCAATGTAAAGGCAAATTCATGTGAAAAAACCAGCAAGTCAGGTTAAGATCAGGGAATTTATTTGGCAGCCTTGCTGAACTTCTCTAAGGCATTTGATTGCAAGGAGCATACTCAATCTTTTATGGTACTCTTTATCTACAGCCTAAAGGAATATTTAGCTTTATCTCTTGATGTGCCTTCTTCAGGCAATAAATACACAAAGGGTGCTGGTTTAAGTTAACATTTACCTCATGATATTTACTGCTACCCATACTTATCTATTCATTTTCAGCAAAGTTCCCCCTCCAGATAAAACAAAGGGATTTTTAAACAAAGTATTTACTATTTGTACTATTTTCTCCAATCACTCAATTCAATTTAAAAGTGATAGAAAGTATATCTGAGCTGAATCATTTCACATACATAAAAAGAAAAATGAAAGAAAAAGAATAGGAAAATACTTTTTATCATCTTGTCTATGTTTAACTAATTATCTTGTTTAATTCTAATCCTTGAGTTTGCAACTAACCTGAATCTCCAAGAGAAACCAAATGAATCTTTGTTGCACCTTTCAATGTGGAGCCTAATCATTTTTAGTTAAAACTAAAATAACTGCACCTTCTAATAAAAAGGCCACAATCTACCCTCATCACCATCATCTAAAATATGAAGTAGACATCTGTGGGCTAAATTTCCATACAGCTGAGTGAGCAGGACATTTGGAAGTCCATTCCTCCCCCATGGTACAGCTGCTGCACAATGTCAGTCAGAGCTTACGACTTTAAAATCGTTGTGTGCAACCACAGCACAGAGCACCAGTTGTAGGGTGGAAAAATGGGAAAACATGACACATGGCTCCAATACTGAATGTTTTTGGAAATGAATTGTGGACTCATACTCAGCACATCTTTCTAAATTTGTTTAAAAACATTCCATATGACTAAGTCTTCCATTTGAATATTAATCCAAATTTTCAACAATTTCATCTCCTGAACACGGTAATAAATATCAATTACCAAATGCGACCTTGAATATTTGCAATATAGGCTGTATAAAATGAAACAGCTGGTTTAACTTTAAAGATAAGCCAGTAATCTCTTGCCTCCAAAATAACAACATTCTCCCAATGGTGTTTGGCACATCTGATAAAGAAAAGAGTCAAGCAGTAGGTCCAGGAGCTGGAATGTGTAAGCAATCTTCATCTCATCTGTGGATGCATGCCATAGATGGGTTGGCCAAAGTTACAGATGTGATTGACTTGCTACCTAAATTGCTCTCCTTCAGAAGCTGATGATTATGGGATGTAGAGCTGCATGTTGAGAAAGTCCAGATTGGCTAATGGCAATTTCCTGCTGTGCCTTTGACACTGCTTGACTCTAAATCAACAAAAGGTTCCTTCTCTATAGCGAATGTCTACATTTTCATTTGACAATGCTAATTGAATACTTCCTCCTCAAAATTTGAACGCTGACATAGAAGATGTAATTGTGTGTTGACTTCCAATACTGAAGAGTTAATTAGCATGCAACAGTTCAGGGCAGAATCAAGTTTCATGTGCACAGAAGCCAAAACAACCTTTTCCAACATCCTATTCATTTAACATTAATTTCAGAAAATAATGAGAGGCCATGCAATAGACCAAGGTGTTATTGTCTTTCAGGTCAGGTTTGTTTGCTGAGAAAGGAAGGTTTAATTTGACTTGATCAGCTAAAACAGTGTCAGCTGTGTTTGTTACTAAATGATGCAAGCATCTAGACAATGAACTCATAGATACTCTGATTAGACTGTTTCCACAATACTGGTAGGAAATAAGAAACCCTTCATTAGAAAGGATCACAGAATTTAAAGAGAAGGAAAAAATAATCAAGCCAGGAAGGTATCTGGTGGTAGAAAACACAAATAACATATTTCTTCCATGTGCAAATTAATTCAGTGATTGAGCAACTCTGCCATTCGTGTATTCCTTGTGTTTAATTATATACTAAACCTGCTACCTTCAAAAGCCACAGCTTTCCCTGGACAGGGAATTCTTTTTGTGCCAAACCATGTGGTGGTTTTATACTGCAAACAAATGAGAATTGGTGAGATCAACAGCTCATTTTAAGTTGTGATCTAAGACAGTATGAACCGTGTTCCCCAGAGATACATTGCTGATGTTCCTTTCCATTGCACTGTGTATTAAAGTCTTTTAACAAGTAGCTGTGACTACAGTCAGTGGAAAAGAAATACTCACCAAGCTGGAAGGTAGAATTGAAAGGATAACTCTTTCCTCCTAGTCACAATTCATATTTCAAATAAGAGTTTGAGTAGAGCAGAACTCCCTCTTTAAGGCAATTAATGCTCTCAAATATTGGCCATATTAGAGTCCAAGTTACAGGATACATTTCTGTAAATCCTTCTTGTTAAGAGTTTCAAGGTTTGTGCATAGTTCTCATGCTGAAAATAGAATTTATATTCTCCAACAGCAGGGTAAAAATGCCAATAATGCCATTCAGTATTCTTCCTCTGGTTCTTTTAGATTTACATAGATCGGGGTATGTTGCTAAAAAAAAAGTGCCACCAAAGTCAGGTTGTTTCTTGGCCATATTAGATGGAATTAGCTGTGTGAGTTTCAAAAATCAATCACTGTATACAATGTGTTCTGGTTACTTCAAAAATATGGACAAATTTAGGAAAAAATGTTACTAAAATCATACTACTTTTGCGTTAATTAATTTTGACATCCCTAGAGCAAGTGGCTCCCTGTAATTCAATGGTCAGGGTAATCTGAAATATAGCTCACCATGAAAATCCTCTCTATCATATTGAGGAGTATTGAACTGAGGAAAAGAAATAATTCTGTAATCTAAAAGTTTGGATTTCCAGATCCTAAATTCTTGCCATTTGAGCACTCCAGTATTTTGAAGAGTAGACCAGGCAATATCAATATTAAGGAGTCATAGACTGAAGAGTTTATGGAAGAAAATTCTCCAACTGGAGTCGGTGGTAAAAAATAATGTTCCAAAACTCTTCCTCTGTTTCAAAGATTTAATATTTGACTCAGGATGTTTAAAGTCTTACGTAACATTGGCTTATACATCAAAGAACATGCTGTAACATCACCTCTCCTCAGTGTGGAATCAGCCTTTTCTATATACTTTTAATACCCAGAGGGAAAAGCATGGGGTAAGAAAAGCTTTAAAAAATTATTATTGGGTCATTCTTTAAACCTTTTTGTTCAGACACTGGAAGTAAAAAATAAATTGGACAAGAACCTGACAGTGACTGACACATTAATAGTGAAAAAAATGTTTTGATCCCCAGGAAACAGTGTAAACAAGGTATGGACAAACACAGTATCTACACCTGCATAAAAAACCTGAAAAGCTAAAGCCTACATTAATTGAAGCAAGAGGTAGCACAGATGTGTGGCTGAATAACAGCAGAACAACAAAAGTTTGAAGAGAGAGGAGTTTGACAGTATTGGACAATAAGATGATAAAAATTACTGGGAAACTGGAGGTATAAGAGATAAGAAGACAAACTCAAATTACTTCAATAATGTGAACATGGAGAAGTGAAACTTCCAACAGCAGTGGAGAAAAGCAAGCAGAAGAGATACCAGGAGGAATTAGTACTTCTGTCTCCTTAGAAACATTGAAGTTCAAACTGGCATTAGAACTTCAAAAGGGAGATATTAGACAAATAATTCCATACTGACTATCTGATCTGGAATTGCTGCTGTAAAAGGGTAAGTATGAGTGAGGGAGTCATTCATATCCTCAGATCATTAAAAGGAGAGGTAAGCAAAGCAAGACAGAAAGGAATGGACTATATAAGATTTTGAGGCAGTGGAAGAAGGCAAAGCTGGGTAAATAATGATCAGATAAGACAGAAAGAAAAAATACAGGTAGAAATAGGACAAGAAAAAGTCGATGTGAGGCTGTGTCAGAGACCCCAGTAAGGCAAAAAATAGTTTATTTATAAAGCATGAGGAATAAATATGCAGAGTAATGCTTAGGAAGTTTAGGCAAGGCAAGAAGAATGAAATCTATCCAGGAATAAATCAGTCAACTGAAAGAGAGAAAATGTGATTGCTCAGGTCCAATTCACAAAGTTTTGGAGCTGGGTGATTAAATGTTCTTTTAGGCTTAACTTGATGGGTTAGGTTTTGGAGATGTAACTACAACAGCAGGAATACTTTGACTGAAAGACATGAGAGCAAAGGTAACATATTCAATATGGTTATTAAATGCAAAGCCAAAAGAATAAGGAAAGGGCTAGACTCAAGCTCTCTTTGAATGTTGAAAATGTAAATCTCATTAGGTCATTATAGTCCATGTCTGGTCCTTGATATCCCAAGCTAGAAAACAATGCTACCTTTTAACTGCTCCTATACACAGAGAAATTTTCCTTTAATTCATGCTCAGGGGGGCAAAGTCAACAAAAATGCTCCTATGCTGTTCCCCACTACTGCCTTTGTCAGGCAATTACTGTGAAAGGGGTAATATAATAGAAAGGACAAAACAACTACTGTGTGTCTGGCTTGAACTGTAACTGCAGCTCCTTTGGCTGTTTAATACATTTCCTAGGCACCCATGCTGAGAGTCAGCCTTGGCTGTGCTGACAACTCTGGACATTTTCAATGCAGTGCAACAGTAGGAATCTTTCAAAGCCACAACCAGGACTTCTTTATTTAGCTGTGTTTATTCCTGCTACCACGTTTTGGATTAGTTTGGATGTCAGAGTGATTTCATGCACTAAACCTGCAATATATTGAACAGTGAAGTTAGGTAACAGCTGTGTTATATGGTTAACCAAAAATATAAACCCATTACATTTCTGTTGATGTTAATGCTTTTGGACAGCAAGCTTCCCTTTGAAGAATGGGAATATCCATGAAACCTGCTTATTTCTTTCCTAATCACTCTGCTCTATTCCTCCCTTCTCTCTCCATCCACTTGTTCAAAAAATGTTTCCAAAAAGCTCTGGTGAGTGCCAAAGCCCTGAGTAACTTCATTTCAACCAGAATTTAAGCCTATACATCAACTCCTACACTAACACCAGCTCCTTATCAAGTAAATCATTAAACTTCAATTCCAATACGAAATTCCATGTGGATTCTAAAGCAAACTCTCATTTTAAGGTTTCATACAGTAATATTTGACAGTGTTTTTCTCATTCACTTAGTAACAAGTGATCTAAAATTCCTAAGACTTGGAAATTTGGGCCAATTTCCATTCAGAAAATATTCAACACCCACTTGAGCCCTTTCAATAGGTGAGACTTCTGTTTTCAAAGTCCTTTTCAAATAGAAGCTTCCCAGAATAAACCCCTGGCCTCAGTGTGTAAGAGGAGCTATGTAATTATTAGCAGCCGACTGAGAGGGATCCTTCTATTGCTTCCTTTGAACTCTCCTCTGCCAACAAGCTACTTGAAAACTACTAGAAACCCTTAGTGAGCTGTGAGGTTTGCTATGGCAGTTGACTGAGCCTGCTGAAGGTCTTTCAACCCCTTAAAAAGCAGAATATTGCTGCCTTGAGGAGGAGAACAAAGAGGGTGGGAGGCACAATCAAGGAGGCAAGAGCCAGGGTGTGTTCGTGGAATCCCCTCTGAAAGAGCATTTTCCCCAGGGAGCTGGGAGGGTCATAACTGTAGTCACTGGGATTCAGGGAGAGGCTCTTCTAAAAAAATCACTCACTAAATCCTTTGAGATGGAAGGAATCTAACAGAACATGCCGTTCCAACCCCTCTGGCATAGGCAGGAACACCTTCCGACTAGACGAGGGCGCTCAAAGCCCCATCCAGCCCGGCTTTGAACACTTCCAGGGATGGGGCAGTCACTTTGGGCAACCTGTGCCGCTGTCTTAAAACCCTTATAGTGATTAATTTCTGCATTGTATCTGTCTAAACCTACCCTCTTTCAGTTTAAAGTATTTCCCCTTGTCCTATGACTACACACCCCTGTAAGAAGTCCTTCTCCAGCTCCCTCGTAGCCCCTTTAGGCACGGAAAGATGCTGTAATTTCCTTCCCTTCTCCAGGCTGGACAACCCCAGCTCCCTCAACCTGTCTTCACAGGAGAGTTGGTCCAGCCCTCGGAGCATCTCCGTGGCCTCCTTTGGACTCACTCCAGCAGTTCCATGCCTGTGCTGGGGCCCCAGCGCTGGACACAGTGGTCCAGGTGAGATCTCACAAGAGCAGAGCAGAGGGGGAGAACAGCATCGTTTGATGCAGCCCAGGATATGGTTGGCTGATAATCGCTAATCACAGCCCTCCTACTCCTATCTTCCCCCGGGGAGCAACAACAAGCTTTGGTTTCCCAAGGCGGGCAGAGAGGTCGTGGCCTTCCGGGTGCCCCGGCAGCTCCTTCTGCCCTGCCCAGCTGTCAGCTGGATCACTGCTGGATCCAGCAAACCTCTCCTTGTGTCCCGGCACCACCACGCTGCAAACCAGGGCTCTGAGTGCTGAGGCAGTGCCATGAACAAACCGTATTTTGAGGAGATTATTCATATATTCTACCATCTCCCGAGTTTCCTGAGTATTTATTAATGTTTTAAAAGCAAACATCCAGGGAGTCCTTTGTCACACGCTACAGTGTCAGGAATCCTGCTCAGCTTCAGCCAGCAGATGCTCATTGCGACAGAGAAGGGACACTGCTGTTTGTTTTTAAATATTAGAGGAGACACTTTGACTATCATCTCACCAGATAAACATTTGGCCTTGTTTTGTACTGAGAGAAGAGTTTCCTTGATGCAACAGCAGATTATGTAGCTGTGCTCAAAGGCCCAGGAGGTGATAATGATTTAAAGTATCTGCCATAAACAATCACTTAGCCACAGCCAGGGGCAAGGGAGAAGAAAACATCAACGAAGTGAGAAGTGTCAGATTCCATCCTGGCAGGGGGTGGGAAAGAGATAACGTCCTCTAGGCCACAGTGTCTGCCCATAAACACCCCCTTTGAATTGGTCAATAAGCTCAGAGTTGTGCCGTCCACCTTTGGCATGGCTTCAATAAATCAGATCTACAGAAAGATGTTTGACAGGCTTTTAAAGTCGATGGGGAGTGTTATGCTGAGGGAGAAGCTGTTTTTTTCAAACGGTAAGATTTAGACTTTTCAAAAAAGATAAACAAATCAAGGAGCCCCTTTCACAGATCAGGATGAAAAGAGCAAATCTCCAACTTTTAATACCAGTAAACAAATGCAAATTGGGAAAGTGGAAATGTTCTGAAAATATAAAAAGTGTGTAATGTGATTACAATGCTAATTTTTCACCATCTGTTTTACTAGCTGAAATTCTAGACCAGAAGTTATTTATACTAAAAGCCTTTTTTTTTTCCGAGTTACAGAATGTTAAGAGAATTTTCTNGGCAAGAGCCAGGGTGTGTTCGTGGAATCCCCTCTGAAAGAGCATTTTCCCCAGGGAGCTGGGAGGGTCATAACTGTAGTCACTGGGATTCAGGGAGAGGCTCTTCTAAAAAAATCACTCACTAAATCCTTTGAGATGGAAGGAATCTAACAGAACATGCCGTTCCAACCCCTCTGGCATAGGCAGGAACACCTTCCGACTAGACGAGGGCGCTCAAAGCCCCATCCAGCCCGGCTTTGAACACTTCCAGGAATGGGGCAGTCACTTTGGGCAACCTGTGCCGCTGTCTTAAAACCCTTATAGTGATTAATTTCTGCATTGTATCTGTCTAAACCTACCCTCTTTCAGTTTAAAGTATTTCCCCTTGTCCTATGACTACACACCCCTGTAAGAAGTCCTTCTCCAGCTCCCTCGTAGCCCCTTTAGGCACGGAAAGATGCTGTAATTTCCTTCCCTTCTCCAGGCTGGACAACCCCAGCTCCCTCAACCTGTCTTCACAGGAGAGTTGGTCCAGCCCTCGGAGCATCTCCGTGGCCTCCTTTGGACTCACTCCAGCAGTTCCATGCCTGTGCTGGGGCCCCAGCGCTGGACACAGTGGTCCAGGTGAGATCTCACAAGAGCAGAGCAGAGGGGGAGAACAGCATCGTTTGATGCAGCCCAGGATATGGTTGGCTGATAATCGCTAATCACAGCCCTCCTACTCCTATCTTCCCCCGGGGAGCAACAACAAGCTTTGGTTTCCCAAGGCGGGCAGAGAGGTCGTGGCCTTCCGGGTGCCCCGGCAGCTCCTTCTGCCCTGCCCAGCTGTCAGCTGGATCACTGCTGGATCCAGCAAACCTCTCCTTGTGTCCCGGCACCACCACGCTGCAAACCAGGGCTCTGAGTGCTGAGGCAGTGCCATGAACAAACCGTATTTTGGGGAGATTATTCATATATTCTACCTTTCCTGAGTATTTATTAATATTTTAAAAGCAAACATCCAAGGAGTCCTTTGTCACACGCTACAGTGTCAGGAATCATGCTCAGCTTCAGCCAGCAGATGCTCATTGCGACAGAGCAGGGACACTGCTGTTTGTTTTTAAATATTAGAGGAGACACTTTGACTATCATCTCACCAGATAAACATTTGGCCTTGTTTTGTACTGAGAGAAGAGTTTCCTTGATGCAACAGCAGATTATGTAGCTGTGCTCAAAGGCCCAGGAGGTGATAATGATTTAAAGTATCTGCCATAAACAATCACTTAGCCACAGCCAGGGGCAAGGGAGAAGAAAACATCAACGAAGTGAGAAGTGTCAGATTCCATCCTGGCAGGGGGTGGGAAAGAGATAACGTCCTCTAGGCCACAGTGTCTGCCCATAAACACCCCCTTTGAATTGGTCAATAAGCGCAGAGTTGTGCCGTCCACCTTTGGCATGGCTTCAATAAATCAGATCTACAGAAAGATGTTTGACAGGCTTTTAAAGTCGATGGGGAGTGTTATGCTGAGGGAGAAGCTGTTTTTTTCAAACGGTAAGATTTAGACTTTTCAAAAAAGATAAACAAATCAAGGAGCCCCTTTCACAGATCAGGATGAAAAGAGCAAATCTCCAACTTTTAATACCAGTAAACAAATGCAAATTGGGAAAGTGGAAATGTTCTGAAAATATAAAAAGTGTGTAATGTGATTACAATGCTAATTTTTCACCATCTGTTTTACTAGCTGAAATTCTAGACCAGAAGTTATTTATACTAAAAGCCTTTTTTTTTCCGAGTTACAGAATGTTAAGAGAATTTTCTGAGAGACATTTCCTGAAATACACATTCACGAAAAGAAACCCAAACCAACAAACATTTTCCCTTTGTGGGTTCTGTATCTATAAGAAAAGGCCAAACCTGTCCATTACAACTCTTTGACAAGATTCACTGCCCCTCTGTGCAGAGAGCTGCCACAGTGATATCCTGGCTCTGGCTGACTCCTCCAGTCCAGTCCAGTCCAGGTAGGGGACACAAGGATTTTCAGGATGAATGAGGTCAGGTAGGCATATACAATCATATAGCAACTAATTCCCTTTGGATGCCAGCAGCAGGAACAGAGCTAATAGTTGAACTCCTGGAATTAAGTTAGCCAGTCACATTTTTTGGAACAAGCTTAAATTAGCAAAGTGACTGGCACAGTGAGTAAGCCCAAAACACAGACTTCATATGACTGCAGAATTTTTGATCACGTAAAAAAGTGTTAAAAATAGATTTATTGTCTCTGATAGTCATAGCCCTGCTCCTTTGAACAGCTTTTGCTGCCCAAGGTGGAGAAAGAATAGAGTTAAATATGTTAATTATGACAACTGCATGTAGCTGTTGCAGTTTACAAGGGGGCTAATTATGTTTGATGGGAAACATTCGGTAGAAATTGAATTTACTTTATCCAGCAGATGAATGAGAATCAACAGATTTAATACAATTTTGACATTCTCCACTGAAGGCAGGAAAATGAAAACACTCCCAAGTAAATTAATAGCCAGGATCTTCCTGTAGATACAATTGCTTTGATTATCAAGGCAGAAGACTAGCATAAAAACAAGATGAAATCATCTCTTTCTGCAGGGATTCCTTTATATACAGGCTTCCCCAGGAGTCTTTGCAGCTTATTCAATAATTGCATGGCTATAAATTTTCTGTCAGTCTCCTGCAAAGAATAATATGGCTGCAGGCCTACAGGAGGAAACCCAAAACTGCACCACACCTGCCCGGATTTACCCCTAAGTAGCTGTAGATGGCTTAGATACTGACAAATGAGTTCCTCTCCTTTACTGACAAGATTTATAGGGAAAGAGTAGGCCCAGTGAAAGGCTTCATTGTCTGCAAGTTAAACGCAAAAGTGCTTCATTTTTAGACATCCTGATCTCCTGGAATGGAAATCAGGAGTATGGCAGAAAGCAGTTTTCCTATAGAAAATCTGGGGAGAATGAAGTACATTAAAAGCCATTGTGTGGCAGGTGGGTCATTTACCTGATAGAAATAGGAGCATAGGGTTGTATCCAGAGGAGTCTGACACTTGACTGAGGGCTGCACACAATCATCTTCTATTTCTTGATGGTCCAAAGCTCAGGACCTTCTCCTGAGAGCAAGGGTCTGCCATGCCAGCTCAGGAAACTGAGCCTGGCTGCAATTTTGCCTATCCAGCAAACCAGTTAGTTTTGAACATAAAACTGAAAGACAAATTTGAAAATGATGATAGGAAGAGAATAATTCTAAGGAGAAAACTCTTGAAGGTTCCACAACCTCAGCATGTGCTAAGCTGAAGGGTGTCAGGAATGATTTAATGAGAATAACATGAAGAAAATAACCTGGTTCATTTGCTCCTGTATTTTTATGTTATCTAGCAGTACTGTCATTGTCAGGGAGCCCTGTGGCTGGTAAACCCATCCTGGATACCTCATGGGAATGGCTCAGGACCCAGAGGTTCTCAGTTAATGTAAGAAGCCAACAGGAGGTGCTACTGTTATCGGGGCTAACAGAGCTGTCCTGAGTGGTGGAATGAGTTTTACCTCTGTGTGTGAAATCCTCTTTGAGAAATAAGCCTTTCAGCCAAATCTTGCACAGCTGCAAGATGATGCTCTGTACAGGGAAGAAGCACTGAGGTGTGATGTGGTTTAGGGTGTGAATGGCGTGAATATGAGAATCTTAATATTTTATGAACAAGAAAAGAGGGTTTTAGGTAGTTCAAGGTGCCTGTGTAATTCTTCTTCTTAAGCATCTGGGTCTGGAGTGCCCAGGAACAACATTTACCTGTTGGAGCAAATCTAGAGGGAGACACTAAGGAGAGTAGAGGGATGGAGCACATCCCCTGTGAGGAAAAGCTAAAACAATAGGGATTGTTCAGCCTGGAAAAGAAAAGGTGATCTAATTGCAACCTTCCAGGACCTGAAGGCAGCCAGCAAGAAAGATGGGGAGAGACTATTTATGAGAGCCTTTAGTGAAAGAACAAGGGGGAATGGCTCCAAACTGAGCGTAGGTTTAGATAAAACATTGGAAAGAATGTTTTTATTGTGAGAGTGATGAGGTACTGGAACAGGCAGTCCAAGGAAGCTGTTGTTGCCCTATCCCTGGAAGTGGAGCTTTGAGCAACATGGTCTGATCAAATGTGTCGCTGCCCACAGCAGGGGGGTTGGATTAGATGATGCTTATGGTCCCTTCCAATCCAAGTAATTGATTCTATGATTCTTAGATCTAGCTTTGAAATGAGTGTTATGGAAGAAAGCCCCCTAGTGCTTGGTATGTTGTTTTGTGCCATCAGTATTTTTCTGAGGTCAGCAAGAGCCTCGATCCCAATTATCCATTCCCATGACTGCATGAAGTGCTGGTAAACATCACTCTCTTCACTCTCATGACCAGTGCCAGGACCCAAGGGAATGGCCTGAAGCTGAATCTGGGGGGATTTATTTTGGATATCAGGTAAAGGTTCTTTCACCCAGATTGTGTTTGGGCACTGGAACAGGCTCCCTGGGGAAGTGGTCACAGCACCAAGGCTGAGAGAGTTGAAGAAGCATTTGGACAGTGCTCTCAGGTGCTCTGTGGGATTCCTGGGGTCCCATGCATGGCCAGGAGTTGGACTCAATGATCCTGATGGGTCCCTTTCCAACTCAGCATATCCTATGATTCTTTTATTTCCATTCCTGCTATATTTTAAAAAGCTGACACATCAGAACAGCAGCTTAACACCCTCATCCTTAAAGTAGCAGTTATTGAGTGTCATGTACTTTAATAGCAAGTTTGTCTCTTTTCATGATCCTCTCTTCTCTCATCCTTTGTAAGGAATTTTTTGGCTAGACATGTTCCAGTTTTGCTGTCAGAAAAGTAATTGTCCAAAACTAATGGAGAAACTCGTGCAATGGCTGTCTAGTGACTTAAGTATCAAATATTGATGTGTTTTTCTTATCAGGAGAGAATACAGCTTGATTTAAAAAACTTGATAGCACATATTCTTCAGAAAACGTTTGTTTGTCAGGTCACACAGCAGTACAATCATCTCTCATCTTCTGATAAAGTCACAGATTCATCTCCTTTATCATCAGCTGTCTAAAGGTTAGGCATCTGGCCTTAGCTCATCATCTGGGCTCCCCCAGTAGTCTCTGATGAAAGACAGACTTCCTCCTCAACCTTCATATACATCTGTCCTTGGAGAAGATGAATTGTCTCTGTAGGTGCCTGCCTCTTCATAAACTGCAGAGTACTGGCATGACTGCCTTAAACTCAGTGCCTAGCCCTTAGACAGTGGAAATGGGGTGAGATGTATCTCACCTCCACACAGAGGACATGATTTCCTACTTCTATTTCTGTTCTTTCAATTCTTTGAAAGCCTTGTCAAGAATTTTTATTTTCCTCTGTGTGCCCCTTGAAAACACAGGGACAGACATTTTTCTTGCAGGAATGCTATTCAATTCAGTTGAAGAATCCTGGGTTTAGGAAACTCCCTCTCCTTATGTGTTGCACCTTCAGGTTTGGTGAGTTTCAGAGTCTCTGCAATCTATTCTTTTTTGACACTGATGGAAAATCTTCTTAATCCCATGCATAATGAAAAGGAGCAGCAGCAAAACCCCCAATAAACCCTCAAAAGAAAAGAAGATAGTTTTGATAGCAAACTTTGAGATAATCCCATGAAAAATGTGCTCCTGTATTCTGTCAACTCTCCTACCTTTCTGCTCTCTTGGACAGAGGGAGTGTGGATATTCATGTATCCCATTGTCTAGGAATCTGTCCTTCAGATAAGCATGGAACTAGCCCCTCAGGGACAGTCTCAAGCAATCCCCCTTCCTGAGCTAAAGGGGGATTTAGGGAGGGTTTTTAAAGGAAAAACTGCCTCAAGGGTCTGGAGAGCAGATGAAAGAATTCACAAACTTCCACATTTTCTTCCATTAACACCTGGACTTTTCTGCATGCCTTGTAAGTAAGGTAAAGTTTAAATCTGTAATCTCCTTCATAATCATGAATAACAAGATCAGCAGGTGTAAATGAATGCCTTTTTACTGTGATACTATTTGTTCAGTTTGCTGGTTTACTACTTTAATGGCCTTCCTTAGTTTTGACTGCCACGATAACTGTATATATGCTTTTTTAAGGCTGTAGTCTGGTGGTCTGTTTAAATTAGGTGGTGGGTTGTTGGTTGGTTGGTTGGTTGGTTTTTTTTTTTTCCTTTGGCAGAGTGACAAGCATTGGTTCTGGTTGGCTTTTGTGTTTAATTTTCAGATTTCAACAGCACTGAAAGGTCCTCTGCACTTTTAATGAGACAACCTCATATTTATTTTAGATACTTAACTTCTGGCATCTGACTTTGAATGCCTTTCTCAAAGATCAAAGTCTCTGAATTTGACAGCTCTAGTTCATTTCTTTTTTTTTACTGATGATTTTATGCTATTACACAATTTATGTGCACTACATATCAAAGCTGTATTGGTGACACAGGTGAAAACATGTTCTTATAGAGCAAATTGATCAAGCTTTGGCTGCTGGGGAGGCAGGAATTGACCCAGGACTCTCAGTTCTTTTTTGAGCCAAATCTGGTGGCTCCTGTTGCTCCTTCAACTCTTTTCCCAGAGGGAAGGGGTGTTTCCTGTCTGCTCCTGATCTCACTCTCTGCTCTCAGCACAGGTGTCACCACAGTGTGTGAGGCCATGCACTTCTGGGTTAGTCAGTCTTGCCCTGTACTTGTGTCCCTGTAGGTCCTGGAGCAGACCCATGCCTGCAAAAGCAATAAGGAATAGATGTATAGGACTATGGAATAGATATATAGGACTTGCCTGATGAGAGCATCCCACAAGGCCAGTTCAGACACAAGAAACAGGACATGATGGTAAGTGGGAATGTCTCCAGAAGAAACAGTAAAGAGGGGATAAGCTAAGATAGCTGCTGCCTGCAGTTGCCTCTGAGGAAAGTTAATTTCAGGAAGATCAGAGCATTGGAGAAAGCAGGGGAAGGGAAAGGTCAGTGAGCAAAGTAACAGACAAGAAAAGAGACCATTATGAGGACACTTCTGAAGAGAGAGAAGTAAAAAGTTAAAACTCTCCCTGTAGGACACCAGAATTTTCAACAGAAAAAAAATCCCCAAATGCCCATTTTCACATCATTCTTGATTTAAGATTCAGCCTTTTCCTACTGCAGGATAAAACCTCTGCTCAGTGCAAGCCACTAAGCAAGCTGTGGTTAAAGCACCCCACAGAACTGGAGAGAGCTTTGATCACAGTGCCTGCTGGAATTGTTTTCTGAGCATTCACCTTCTCTTCCCACATAGATCAAACGTAAGGATATTGTTCTGTGTTTGAGATAATAAGGGCCTTGCTGCAAGGCAGGCATCAGCTCCAACAAATCTCTTCATTAACATGGTTAGCACACTTTTGCTCTGGGGCTGCCTCTGTCAGCTCAAAGGACAGGATGAGCCAGATCACAGCAAACTGCACCCATCTCTGTATACACACTGCTGCCTATTGCACATAAACTTCTTATCTGTACTACTGCATCTCCTCTACAGTGAAATGTATAACTAAGTAAATCTGTTTTCTTCTTGATGGATCCTTCATAGCTGAGGTCTCTAGGGTGAGCTTTGACAGAAATTCTCCCTTTAATGTACATCTTCATTATGTCTCACCCTATCTGGTGAATCTAAGCCTCCAATAAAGTCTTTCACTCAGTGGAAAACAAATACTGTCTCCCCCTTTAGTCAGCTTCCTCAACACATGAAGGGACAAAATGTCTTTGGGAACTTCAGGTCTCTGTCAAAATGCACTGATTTTGACAAATGGATACAAAAGGTATTGTGAGGAAGGGGATAAGACAAAATGTGTGGGTATACTATGTGATCCCATAAACTCTTTTCTTAAGAGCTCAAGCAAAAACATCAATTTGCTACTGTCTGAAGCTTTCTTCTCTCTAGTACAGGGATCTTCTTTGGAGTCAAGAGAATAACCTTCTGACCTTGAGCCACCTCCCCGACTAACAGCTGGCCCGTACAGCTAATCCTTCAATTTCATGAGCTGACCAAAATAAAGCCATAATTATGCTATTTGTATTTTCTCTGTTCTACAATTTTAGGTCATCCCTAAAAGACATTTGCCAGATGTTTGAGAAAGACACACTATGCTTGTGGACAAAGCAATTTTCCAAAAGGTGAAAAATAAAGGAGAAAAGAATTCACCTTTCTCAAGTGAACACTTTCACCTATAAAATGGTATATTATTTAATATGTCCCTGTATTTCCAGAGATTCACACCTTTTGTCTTCTGTTAGATTTACTTTTACAACTGATGTTGTGGTTATAGTGTTGTGCTAGAAACTGTGCAAATACAAATGAGAAATCAAATCTTAGACAAACAGTTAAGATAATTTCCCTGCACATCCCAGGAGCAGAAACCAAGTATTTATATCCATGTGATCAGATAATTAATAATATATCCCAACATTATGTTCAAAACAGTAGAGCAAAAGACAAGTCATGAGATCTTGTGCTTTTAAACAATGACTCCTAGGTGTTTGTGGTTGGACCAAACTGGTAAAATCTGCAAAGAATGAAGGGATGCATGCTGGACATCGTCCCAAGAAAATCAATTCACCTGCAGCCCGTGATATGGCCCTGCATACAGCAGCCTGGTACAGCAGCACTGATACTTTCCCATCCTATTCAAGCAGCTCTCTGTTCAGCAGGACTGAGATCAGCAATGCTAGGTTAACACAGACCTGCTGAATCTGGACCCAGCTCTGGGCTTTGGCATCATTCTCTTTCAAAAATGAACAAATCCTCTCCACCCAACCTAAGTGAAATGGCCTCAGAACAGGGAAACAGATGCAGTTTCTGTAGAAGATGAGTGCTGGGGTCCTCACAGACTTCCTAACAAACAGTGTGGGGAGCACTTCTAAACTCTTCTTTGTACTTCAGCATGTAATTAGAATAAATGCAGTTCTTTGAAACAAACTGGCATCTTGTATGTTGTTCATTACACATCTAAAAGCCTCATACATTTAGCTCAGAAGGATAGCAAATAAGTTATTAAATTGCCCATGGCACACCATCACTGTAAACATTAGGTACCAATACTTCATAGATTAAAAATATCACTGAAATTTCAGCTGTGAGGAGAAGTGTTTTCCTTCACACAGGATAAATGACATTTTTACCCTGAAGAAGAAAGGAATTGTTGTTCTGCTATTACAAAGTAGCCATGGGAGGAGGGGGAAGAAAGCATGTTGGGGAAAAATAAGGTTAAGGGACTTAAGGGATGCTAACATCCATTTTATTGTGATTTTTTTTTATGAAAGGCTTCTGTCTTTTGTCATTCCTCCCTTTCTGTGAGGAATAATCTCTCCATTTCATTGCTTTTGCAGAAGATCTGTTCCCTCAGGGGTTGTCCTGGCAACACACTGGCAGGTTATCTAAAAGACAACCAGAAGTATAGAAATGAAGAAGTATGCCTAGCAATTGTAATTTATAGCTTACAACTGTAATAATGATAACAATAATGTGTTTGTGTCAATTTCTATTTTGTGTTTCTCTCTCTGTGCCAAAAGTGGACGTTCAAAACATCCTTGCATAAGATAATAGTGCTCCTATTTTTGTTCTATTAATGTCAGTGGTGATTTCTCTTTGGCTTCTCTGAGAAGAAAGGCATAAATTGGTACATATTTAAAAATGTCTCTAAATGTCTCTTAATGCATTTTTAACTTATGGAGAAGAATGGAAGCTAGAAATAGGAAAACTCTGAACTGAAATAGTTATGTCTTTTCCTGTCACTCTAGAGTCATATATTTCCAATGTTTTGTCTAGCTTAAAACAAACACCTTTCTAGTTTCAAGCCAGTTTCCAGCAGAAGCCCAAAATAAGCATTGTAGAAGGCAGAAAGAACACAGAAGCAATTGTAGGCTGAGCAGATGAGAAGAGAAAGCACCTAAAAGACAGAGGTGAAGGAAATGCCTAAGATAGTCTCCTATTTCAGTTTTCAGAGGATTTTCCAAGCTTCCCCACAGTGTCAGTCAGCACCCCATCATTTCCCTTCTGCATATGGTAACAGTGGGTGAGCTAACTCCAAAAATGCATTTTCTCTCCCAGTTAGTGAAAGGCAACTCCAGGGCCCTGCTTGGCAGCACTAAATGTCAAACACACCTTCACTCCCACGTGCTCCACCCAGCCTTACAGGAGGGCAGCCAAGTGGGAAGGTTTGGTCTAGCAAATGTGTGGCAAGGACAACAAGACAAGAAACTCAGTCTTTTTAGGAATGTCCCCACTGCTTTTCATCTTCAGGGAAAAAAATACCCAGCAGCTTAAAAAGCTATTCCTCTCACAGAGAGACATGACTATTATTTGACCCATTAAGGAAAATGGTAAGAAGGATGTTAGAGGCTTACTGGATTTGTCATGTTTGATCAGCTTTGGCATTGCTGTCCTATGGAATATTGCTATTAATTATCAAATTTATTTATTCTAAGGCAGCAGATGTCAAGATGAATGCACGTTCACAGCAACTACTACCATCATGTTGATTTTCCCCTCAGTGGTGGAGTTTCATTAAGAGACTAATTTCCAAAATCTTAGGGGGCTTAAACAAAAGATCTAACTGGAGATGAGAGCACTGTGACAAGACTCAGCACCAGAAAGACAGGGAAGAACTCTGGGCTGCATCCCATGTGGTTCTGAAAAGGCTTGAGCAATCTCAAGTGTATCTTGTATTAGGTAGCACAATCCTTTTAGTAATTTTTGTCTCTGTTGGCTGAAGACTACCATTGTCTCATTTTCCCAATTTCAAAAGACTTTATCTGCTGCTCTAATCCCTTATAGAGCCAGCTAGCCTGTATGGCCAAATTGTGGCAGAGTACATCACAGGGGTCAAGCCTGAAACTTTCTCAATTGATTTTGAGTACATATAATGAGTAAAGTAATTTCTATTTGAAAATTTCACATAGCAGGACCTGTATCATACTTTGCTCACATATGTGACACCTTCATAAACTTTAGTGCTTTACAGTGCTCTAACCTATATGCAACCTTCACACACAGCTTCTGAGGATAGATATGAAACACATGTAGCCTTAGATGTTATATTATACTGTATGAGAAGCAGGCTATATATGTTAGACCAATTAGTGACGTTTTAGTCAGCTGTGCTTAGTTAACATGTCATTAAATGGCCAACAACAACCACATAAGTGCAGATTGTCAGGGTTTGATTATACTTCTCTTTAGTCAAATAAAGTTTTGTCAGACCTTTGATGTATCCCTGACTCTCTGATGGTTTCCATATTTACACCAGCAGGCACAGCAATTCTCAAACTGCTGCTCAGTTCCCCAAGGGAACCATATCTTGCCTCTTTGGACACCTGCAGTGCTCTCCTGTAGGTTTATCCTTTCACCAGCTACTGACTCTAATCAAAACTACCTGAGTATGGATTGAATTTAACATGAACATATGCTAAGAAATGTATATCAAGAGATAACACTCCTGCTATTGTAACCTAAGCAATGGCAGAAAAGATTTTTCCCTGACAGTATATAAAGTATAGAAAAAGTCCAAATTTTTTTTTTCCCAGACAGCTAAAGCATTGATCATCTGCTAAAGCAAACAAATCCAGCTCCTTTCAAGAGAATAGAATTTTAAGAGCTGGTGTTTGACACGTATTTAATACAATTCAACATTTTGTTCTTCAGCACCATCAATCAAAATTTATCTCTTCTGTGTCTTTCTGCCTTTTGTCAGCTGAAAACTTTAGATTTTCATGGAATGATCATATTNNNNAAAAAAAAAAAAAAATTCCAGTGAAACGAAGTCATCCAGGAAATCAGAGATGTAACCTGCAAGTATCAACACTGTGATCCTTATCCGAAATCCAGCCCAAGATGGGGGGATCTGTAGGATAAAACTTCAAACTAGTTGAAATCTGCCAGGAAGCCCCTTGGCATTAGAGCATTCCTTATCTTCTGCCTTAGGAAAACAGTTGTGGCTTAGTGAAAAGAAACAGTTTGTGTGCCTTGGGACTGCTTCTCTAAGCAAACTAAAACCACAATATTTAGGGACAATAGGCAACTAACTTCAAATTCACACTTCTGATGTGAATTAAAACACTAATGAAGATATACTTAGAGGGGTCAGGAGGCCACACAGTACAGTTTCTGTGACAAAACATCCCACTAGCCAGCTGCTGATGGAAAAAGGACAGCACTGTTTGGGGGGGAGTATTTTAAAATAAAATATCAGCGATTTTGGTTTGCCTTAATCTTCTGCTCTGTAAATTGTGATCTTTGAGGAGCTGTGTCATGGGCAGTCACTCTGCCAGATGCCCACTGCTCCAGGGTAAGGTGGAGGGGCTTGGGCAACCCAGAAGCAAAAATACTCTCCCCAGCTTGACATGTGAACTAGAATGTTTCCAGGCTGGGAGATAAGAGGATGGGATGTGCCCTGCAGGCTTTTGGGATCTGAGGAAAAGAGGAGAGCATTGGCTCCCATTCCCTCCATCTGCCTCCTATGCTAGGCAAAGCCAGCAGGGTGGAAGCAATCTCTCTCCTCCTGCCTTTTTGCCTGGTTGATAATTTCTGTAATGTAAAGGCTACCAGCTCCACGAAATTTATGTGTACATTTCTCCATATGAGGTCTTGCTGTAGTGCTGTTCTGTGTGTGTACTTTCATTTCCACTCCTAGATTTGCACAGCTGAGTCCTGTATGTTTGAAAAGTGAAGTTTTTACTGGAAACACTGTCATAACCTAAAGCGTAGCAGCATGAATGATGCTTCTATAGCACTGAGGTAATTTTTATAAGGTAAATAAATTCCAGTTATTGATGTTACAGAGGGTGCCTCACAAAAGGGATGAATTAGTTTGGAGATACTCTGGCTTCTGCTGCTCAAAATGGCAACTTTTACTGTAAGTGAAGAAAAGTGTATATTTACTCTCTTTGTGTCTCTTTCCACATTACTCATGTCCTTGATGGGGGATGACAGCAATAGGAGCTGCTGTTAATACTGCAGCTCTATGATTGCTGACTTCCACAGACTGCTCAGCCAGTGAGTCACACATGGGCCCAGCAGGTGCACTGTGAAACATGGATTTTCCCCACTGTTTTAGAGACCATTGTATTAAAATACTGAAAGGAGCTGGAACCACAGAAGTGAGTTACTCAAACTGCCCTGCATTTCAGCTGTGATTCTATTCTGGCAAGTTAAAGAGATCCAATCATGTGAGTTCTGGAATAAAATCTTTTTATTATTGCTGTTGGGTAACATTGGATTGCGTTTTGTTACAATATGCAGAAGAAACGCGAATTAAATATTTTTCTCTGTGCTTCTGTACTGAAAAAGGTTGCAAAGACTTGCAATTTAGCAACATTAAGGATTTCATTTCCAAGTAATAAGTTCTTAAATGGTCATAGCATAAGCCCAAATATTTAAATAAATGCTGCTTGAGGATGTTTATTAATCCACCTTAATATTAGCTATAGACAGGCTCTGATATCATCTCACAGCTTTCTCATAAATTATTTGCAAGTATTCAACTTGGCTTATTAAATTACTAGATGACATACCTACTCTTCAGGAAAACACAGAGACCATGGAAAACAATGCACTTTAAATTATGTCCATGTTGAACCACATGGGCATAAATGACTGACTTCATTTTCTTTGCTCTGGTCATCTTTCCCATAGAATTCCTTATGTAGCTGTTATGTCCCAACTTTTCCTGAAAAAAAAGTGTATTTATTGACAGAGGGACCACCCTTACCACATGTTTCACCATACATCACACCTTATAATACACTCTGCCTGCATGTGGTGTACAGGGTCACCCTTAATTCCACATCATGATAGCAGAGTATTCAGCTTACTCTGAGGGCCTTTGCACCTCCAGAGCACATGTAGGTGGTGATTTTTATCTACATCTTAGGTATAACCATGGCCTCAAGCCAATGTACACACAAAATACATAAAAATTAATGTGGACTTGATCCTGGTGTTGGCAGCAAAGAGAGCTCCTCTTGGCTCTTATTTGGAAACATTCAGCAAGGCATCAATACATGCTCCAATGTAAGCTTCCCAGAGTTACTGTAAGAATTCTGTTAACCACAAGCAGGTCTGGTTCACTACTCACAGTTCTGCCTGGTCTTGCAGCATACAGGTAGAACCATTTACTGGATTTATACATGACAGTGCTGGGTTGTAACTCCTAAAGGCATGGACTGTGTGCTGTTTGTGGTCTCCACACCTACAACAGACTGTCCATGAGCGTTTATGTGCAACCCCTAGATTCCACTGGAGTTTTTCATGGGCCCATTTCACCCTGCTGATTTTCTTGACTCATTCTGTGACCCCTTTTAGACTGAAACAGATACCTGGGATGTGACACAGCTGCCTAAATCTGTGTGTCTTATCACATGAGGTGCTAGATGCTGTTCAAGACAGGAGCAGAAAAGACATGGGCCCCAAGGAGCACCTGAAGGGACAGTAGGTGAACAGGCAGGATTGCTGGAGCACTGCAGACGACATCAGCTGCCTGTGAGAAGCCAGCTGACCAAGGCAAGCCCCTAATTGCTTAGTGATGCCAATAGAGCTCACCAAGTGACCAAAAAGGTGTGCACTTCATGGAGAGCTGCATAGCTCCTTGGTCAATGTGCACTAGATCACTAGTGGTGAGAGGGAAGTGTCCAAAACCTGCAGTCAGACATCAAAATTGAGTACCTTTGTCTGTGAGTGGGACTCGTTTCCTGAAGTTTCTTCTCGTCACAATCCCCACCTACATTAAATGAATACCACACATCCTGTAGGAATTAAGTTAATGATGACTGCATCATAACACCAATTATGCACTATCTTCATGATTTCTAAGTGTAAAACATCACTTCTAAAGACATGGCTAAAATATTTTATAAGCTTTTGTATTTATAGTGTGGATATGGACATCTCTCAACCCCAGTGTTTAGACTATATTTTTGTCTAGGCCAGGAAAGGTCCTGCAATTTTGTCCTGATTTTGAGGCATATTCAGATATCCTTTGGTACATCTAGCATATATCTTGAGCTGCCTGTGACTGCTCATGACCTAGTGTTCATCATTTCTGTAACTGAGATGTGGTAAAAGATCAGGTAGGAGCAAAATGGGCCGAGTGGCTTTGAAGGTTGTAATAAGCAGTGCAAGCAATGTTTGTGTGGCATTTACTGATGTGGGAAGGATAGCCAGCTTGATGAGAGAGTTCATAAAAAACAGAAAGATGCAGTGGTATCCTAAACTACTGTTGCAGCATCCAAAAAGGCAGAACTGATTATAGTCTGCAGTTCTGACCAGATCAGGGCATGAACCAGCTTTTCACTATAAGTTTGTGCAGCAGTTAACACAAAAACATACTGGCCTTTTACCAGGAATCCCAGTACCTCCTACCAATGCAATGGACAGCGTTTGGAGTGAAAGACTGGGCCATCCAGCCTGGTGTTCTGTTTCAGTTCTCCTCTGCTAACCCCATGACTTCTTGCTCCCCTTTTCCTGGCACTGCTTGCTTCTGCCCATGCTTCACACACTCATTTTCTCGTGCATCCACTTGAGTGGATGGATTGTGAATGAGAGGAAGGAACATACCCAGGTTAAAAGCAGGATATTTATTTATTAATTTATTTCTTTTTCTGAGACATTGGGTAAAGGCACAGCAAAGGACTGGGAGCAAATCATGGACTGGGAAGGAGGAAAGAGGAAAGAAGCAGTATTTAATACCCATTCAACCACTGCTGTCATGCTCACAGGCTGCTCTCAGTGGAGCTGAAAGCTACACCAGCCAGTCTCTCCTTTTGTGTGGCTCTTTTAATGATTTAAACTCTGGGTTTTCACATCTCTCTGCACTTGCCAAAAAAATGGAAGGCTGTAAACAGGCTGGAAAAGCCCTGCACACTACAGGCTTTACAATTTGTAATAGCTGTGGTATGTTTGTGTTCAGAGATTAATTTCACAAAGCAAATTGGAGCACATTTTGTGTGTTTGTGCTTACTACTCCCCTGGTGTTCATTTTTCCCTGCAGTGAGTGCTTGAAGTAAAGTAGTTCATCTCTAATCCTGCTGGTGATTTCTGCCCTCCTTGTTTGTGTTGCACACAGGGTTTGTGCTGGCTGGAGGAGCCTCCTCCAGTGGTTTCACTCGGGTCCCCTTCTTTCAGCTTTTTGCTGAGACTCAGCACTCTGGGGCTGTGTGAAGCCTGTGCCACGAGCTGGCTCCTGACTCAGCACTATGGCTGGGTGGACACAGGCCATTGTGGTCACCCACCCTGTCCTGGTGACTCAGAGATAAAATTCATTCCCTGCCTTAACTCTGGTGTTCACAGCCTGCCAAGCTCCGGCCCAGAGCATGCTGTAAATCTCAGAGAGCAGACCATAAACAAAATAATGCAGCCCAGTACCAGTCCAAGCAGGGCTCCTAATACTATACTACTCTTTCTCAGGGTATGGAGTATGTGTGAGTAAGAAAAACTGTTTACATCAATCATAAAATCCATCTCTCAGCTGGAAATCTATTTTTTTCCCTATAGTAGCCACCACCACAGCCATAAAGTACTTCCAAAGGTTTTGATTGGATATTAGGGAAAATTTCTTCACTGAAAGGGTTTTCAAGCACTAGAACAGGCTGCCCAGGGAAGTGGTTGAATCATTATCCCTGGAGTTATTAAAAGATGTGTGGCACTCGGGGGGACATGGTTTAGAGGTGGACTTGGCAGTTCTGTGTTAACAGCTGGACCCAATGACCTTAGAGGTCTGTTCCAACCTAAATAATTCTATGATTCTCCTGCACAGCAAACTGCATTTGCAGAGCAATGCTGCCACTGGGCTTTGACAATAGTTCCAGTCTCCCATCTGCAGCTGGGAAACCATCTCTAAGCACTGCAGCAAGCTTACTGTCTTTTCATTTGGGAAAGTCTTGGTTGTTTTATTTTCACCATAATTAGACTTCTTTTGATCATTACTAATATGAAAATAGCATTTTTCAAGTGTGCTGAGGTCATTGTGTTAGGAAATATCTGTATATTGGAAATAAGAGCCCATTATGCCAAGCACTCTCTGAGTAAAAATTCAGGAGCATTGACTATCTGAATATAACAACAGACAACTGAAAAGAAAAAGGATATTGCATCAATAAAATAACAATATGAAAAAAGTAAAGCAACAACTACAGTACTCCCACAACCCAAATTCTGAATTACTGTAGAAAAAGTTTATCTGATCCACAGATTATCCACAATACCAGTGAATTAGGCAGCTCCAAGGAGAATTGCCTGTGTCACCAAAATTTGTTTGAAAGCAGAGCAGCTCTACTCTCTCACACACTAAAAATTATTTATTCACTCTGTATGTGGGTTTGGGGAACTAATGCAGTTTCTACATTGGACTTTGTTCATTCAAGAAATAGTAATAAATTTGGAGATGCTGAAAGTGAGTGCTTTGTTAAGTGCTAGACATGAAAAAAAAATCTAGAAATGTGAGGAAGGGGGAGAGATTTTATTCTCTTGTAGTTGAATGCAGTAGTGCAGTTATCAGGATGCTCACCTAAAATTGTAGTACATTTTACCCTGGATGAGAACAAAACCCAGATGTCTGGCTCCTGTGTACATATTTCATCATCAGCTTACAGGTATCTTCAGGCTCTGGTCCAGTGACAAGGAAATTCAGCTGCATTTGCAGGGAGCTCTGTGACATCTCTGGTCTGGTCTGATTTGCAGTCCATGGATTCAGACTGATGCCTCTCTGATGCTGCCTTTAGCTTAAAAAAGAGAAAAGCATGTACAACAAATGAACATATTTTCTGTGCCTTGGTCAGGCATAGCTACAGCTGATGGGTTGCCTTTAGTTCCCAGCAGGCCTTCACAATTTAAATTAGTTGCAGGTGTTGACAATAGGCAGATTTACTCTAGCTATGGTCTGGCTCAAGTTTTTGGCTAACTTCTCCAAGGGTCTGGAATCAGGCATTTTCTCTCAGCTGCCCACTATTCTTTGAATTCCACCCGGCCCTGGCCAGCCCTGGCCATTCTCATGTACACAATGCTTCACTGAAGGCTGATCTTATAGAGATTCTTTAGAAGAGAGTCAGAGTCAACATTTTTTTGTGTTCTAAGAGATACAGAAAAAGACATTGAGACATTACCAAACCCTTCCACAAAATGCCAGCAGAGCATCCCACACCTAGTATTCTCCACATACAACACCAAAAACTATACTCAAAATAAGGCTGCTGCCTTGTTTTTCTCCCTTCTCATTTGCTTTCCACTATAAACATGATGAGGTCACTGCCTGGTTTTGTGGATCCTGGTGTGTCCCCTTCCTTCCGTCCCTGTGCTGGACTCCTTAGGGCTGGAGGCACATCTGGCCCCTCAGCCTGCAGTGCCAACACTTCCCTCTCATTTAGCACCACGAGTGGGCACACAGCCCTCAGTGGTTGTGGTCAGCCCTCACAGTGCTCTGGGCTCACCCTGTGATTCTGCTGTTGTGCTGAACTGAGGACCTCTGACTGCTGCCTGGGCCTGGACAGATCCGACATGGAAAGTTGAATGAACCTGAATAATGGCAAATTATTGATGGATCACTCAGTTCTGCTGCAGCCAGAAATTTCAGGGTTCCCACAACCCTCCCTAGTGCACTTACAATGCTGGCACTTTGAAATGTCACAGCTGACAACCAGAAAGCAGGGGGTTTAGGCATGCTGGACTTGTTCCCTATATTTTCATTTCAGAGTGCCAGTCACTGTGGTAGCTAAGTACTAGTTGTCCTTTGAGCAGCCTGTGTCATGTAGAAAAGGATCCATCACACTTATAGTCAGCTTTCTAAAAGCTGCCTGGCCTCTCAAGTTCACCAGGCTCCCTCTGCAGATGAGGTGAGGAGAAAAACATGTCCAGAAGGTTCATTTTCACACTTGTTTCTTTTTGGTCTGTCTTGCACAGGAAGTCAGGGAAGGTTCCAGGCCGGTGAGAGCTGCTGTTCGTGGACAGCTTTGGCTGGAAGGGTTTCAGACTGCTGAATGGAGACAGGAGGAAAGAGCAGCCTGCAAGCTACATGTACCACAAACAGTAAAAGAGGATTCTTTTACTTTGGTATTTTGCTGTTCTGAGATCTGGTATTGCAAGGTGCTGTGGAGGGAGACACCTCTGACAGTTAAGTATTTAACAGATCAGAAATAGCATGTGTGAGATTTAACAGACAGAAGCAAATTCAGACTAGAAATTCACATTTTAACAATATAAATAATTCATAATTGCAAAAGTTTGATGAAAGATGTGGCAAATTATCCAACATGTGAAATCTTCAACATATGAACAGTATCCAAGAGATATTTATGCTGTAACTAAAACAGGAATTACAACATGGATGTGACTGAGGGAGGTTCACTGCTCTATACAATACAGAGAATTAAATTTGAAGAAACAGTGTTTCTTTCTAAACCCATCTTACAAGATTCCTGAAGTGTACAGCGCCCAAGGATGGCAGCCAGAGTGGGAGTACATGGAGAATTCAAAGAATTAGGAATCTAAACCTCCTGGAGTAGAGATGTACTTGGTATGTCTTTTCTATCAAGCTGTGCATTTGTGGCATTGTGTGTTTTGTTGTCTATCTTTTCCTTTACAATTTTGCCCTCATTCTAACTGCAAGGAAATTCATCATTGTAGCAATTACAGAAAAACTTGCTCAGGCTACAGGCAGAGTGGAACCAGTGAATCTTATGCCCTTTTCTGCTTTTGCTAACCCATAACAAGTCTGATCCTGTTGGGAAATCAGGCTGCAGTGACAGCTGCAATGCAAACTAGTGCTACACTTGATGGCCTTGAACCAAAGGCAGTTGAAAGATGTTTGGTCGTGACTGAATGATAGAAGAGTCCTCTATTCTGAATGTAATCCTGCTAAAATGCAAAGAATTCCTCTCTAAACTTGAAAGGGGTGCAAATCCCCCTCTAGCTGCACCTTTACCTACACCCATCCCCAGCAATCCAGAGGAAAAAATCCACGAACCCTGTAATGGACCCTGGGTTTTCCCTTGGAGCTGAGGATGTTATTCCCTTATCCTGATGCCTTTGCTCACAGTCTGTAGTTGTCTATGCCTAAACACCCCCCAGCTGGTGTGTCCCAGTCCCCAGAGCCCCTGGAGTCCCTCTTACCCTGGTGTTCCCCAGGGCACATTGCCACAGACCCAGAGACACAATACTTCCAGCAACCCAAGGTCTTGGATCAATTTCCTGGTAAAGACATCCATGCCTGGAGCTCTGTCAGCCACTGGATGCAGCAGATGGCAAGAAGTCAAGACACTGCGTTTAGTGGAAGATGTTCAACAAATGTTGTGACCAGAAGATTTCAGATTTAGCTTTCTAAAGGAACAGAGCTGTACCACAACATTTACAAACAGCTCCAGTTACAACTGCGTAACACCAGCCAGTATTCAGAAGCCGTGCCAGGAAGCTCTCCACGTTGCTACACTCCCTCATTAATAGCATTTTTGCCAAGCTGCCCTCTGGGACAAAATTACTGTAGAGTGGTTAAATGTCTGCGTGTGGAGGAATGCTTTATTTTACCGTTTAACCGCAGTCTGACTCGAATTCCAGCGCACAAACCAGGAGGTACCTGGGATGCATTATAGCTGCATCTGGCTAGATTTTCTGGCCCTACAAAAGACCAGACATGAGTGAGATTGATTTATTGATCTCCTCTCCCTCCCACAGCTTACACATGCAGTGGCAGCAAGCTACTCCCACACACACACCTGCGTCTTGATTTACCGCATAAAGGTTCCAGCAAGTAACGCTAAGATCACACCCACCTTTTCTTCAGCCTTCCAAAGCTCCTAACCAAAACAGCTTTATCAAGACAAGATATTTCTCTGATAAGAAAACCCCGATATGAAGTATGTTTCTTGAAGCAGAATAGGAAATATCTAAGAGAAGACCATTTCTTTATACGCTGTGAGTGGGAGAGTGGCCTCAGTATGTCCCACTGCTGACCTCTTTTGTGCAATGATCTCCTTTTGTAAAGTAGGTCTGCAACTGCTTTATATTTTTCTGTCTAAATATTCAGTAGTCATTACTGTGAGAAGGGAAAAATAAACAAAGCCCAAACTGATACAGTGAAACACCAGCCAGAGAAGTTTCTCCTAATGGCACAAACCAGAATGAGCAATAAAGGCCAGGCTGTCTGCATCCAATACAGATCCCATGTGTGTTTTAATAACAAGGGATAAAAATCACTGTGTTTCCCTCCTGTATTGAAATACTAGATTATAAAAAATAATGACTAGAGCAACAAGATGTAGCCAGGGGGAAGTTCTAGGAGAGGTTTCTGTTGAAATGAGACAGACATCATACAATGAGACAGAGTCCTTGTCTGAACCTTTTAAAAGATGATTTTCATCTTGGTCAGACACTCAAACTACTGAGCAAATGAATTGGACTAATTAAAAGCTACTATCCTTTGGTGTTTGGCTGTTCTACAAATGTAGCAATGGTTTTAAGCCAAAAAAATCTCATGACATATGCTTAGTGAATTCCAGTTCTTTGTGTTTTTCATTGCAATTATATAAAAGCAAGGAGCACCTCGCTTATGAGGAAAGGCTGAGAGAGCTGGGACTTTTTAGTATTGAGAAGAGAAGGCTCAGGGGGATCCTACTGATGTGTGTGAATAACTGAAGGGAGGACACCAAGGGGACAGAGCCAGGCTGTTTTCAGTGGTGCCCAATGACAGGACAGAGATGGCACAAAAAGAAACACTGGAGGGGTATCTGAACATCAGGAAACATTTTTTATTTACTGTAAGAGTAATCAAGAACTGAAATAAGTGGCCCAGGGAGGTTGTAGAATATCCATCCTTGGAAATAGTACAAAAATCTGTCCTGGGCAACTGGGTGGCCCTGCTTGAACAGGAGGGAGTGGAGAAGATGAACTCCAGAAGTCCCTTCCAACCTCAACCATTCTGTGAATCTGTGATCTGTCATTCTGTGAAGGTGGTTGCAGTGTATCAGGTAGTTTTCTTCATGACTCTGGTGCTACAAAAGGGGAGACTAAACATGCATCTGCACTGATAAACTGATTTAAGCCTTTTAACTCTGAATCATTGTTGTCTTAGCACCCACACACACTGTAAGAATATGCAAATAGTGTTGGAGTTAATCTGGTTTTCTTAGAAAATTAGACAAGATATACATGATCAGCCTATGCCAGGGCTCATATTCATGTATTCCACCTGCACTAGGGGTGACTTTCAGTGTGCTCTGGTGTAGTGAGGGACTCCCTTGTGCTCTCCCAGATCAGTCAGGAGTGTGAAATGTGCTAAAAATTCTTATATTTTAGCAAAGCAAAAGCAGGTGTTTCTTGCACTATTGTGATTGGCTGCACATTGTTTGGTTTCTGACAAGCAGGACAGTGGGAATCTCAGTGCCCCAATGACCCTGGGACAGGAATAGATGTGCCCAAGCTAGGTCACAGCAGCTGCCAAGGGAGCTCTTTGGTGTGACTGTCAGGATGGACATACTCTAGGAGAAAGTGACCGTTGCAGTTCTTTTTATTTTTACACACGTAGATTTATGTCATAACCTTTTTGCTTGGAGGGAATATATGTGAAAGTGAAGAATGACTGTTACAACAGGTGAATATTCCAACCACTCTCCCATTCCTCCATCCAGAACACCAAGCATGTGGCAGTTTGAGAAAGGAAAAGAAAAACCCCCTTAACATGTAATATATGGGCTTGCAGAACAGTATTGCCATTAGTATGGTTTGCACAAATGTAGGGGATTTTCCTTTGAACGGGACACCATGATGCATAAATTGTGAGGATCTCACATGCAAAGCAGGAAACTCAACAAGTCCCTAAAAAAGCTATGAGTTCATGTTTTTTCTGAAGGACAATAATTGATTATGAGATTTAACTCTACTTTTCCCTTTCACTCCCACTGTTAATTTGCTTTTCGCAAGTCCTAACTGTTGAAAGGGACCAAAGTAAAGAAAACAGTGCAAGTAAATTGCATGAAAAATATGGTTGGATGTATCATGAGCATGGTGGAGGATTGACTGGACACTCTTAGGTTTCTTCTGTTTCTGTAAATTTCCCTCATTTGCTGTTAAGTGCACGGGGCTGATGCTTCCTGTTCCTGCAGTTTTATTTCTGTCACTTGCATAATTAGCAAAATGGACGCAAAAACTGCAAAGGGCTCTTGTGATTTTTGCAAGCAGGCTTCTGGAAACCTGAGGAGACGTGATCAAACAAGCACTATTGTAGGGTTGGCACTTTACACAAGCCAAACACCATAAAGAGGAGAGCAGTGTTCGATATATTGAATTCTTACCCATTGCTAATTTTATCTCAGCCAATTCAGGTTTTAAGGATGATCAAAGGAAAATTAGATGATTTCTGGACTTTGATATTCCTCAGTCTGTGTAGGAGATCAGATCATGCTGGTAAAAAATGTTTAAAAAAATAATCAGGGAAGGATAAAAAAGTGTTTACCTTAATTTTGCCTGTTAAGATTTTTATTAATCAGAATATAATTGTCAATATGCATCTCTAAACTGTTTGAAATTAAAATTAGAGCAAGTACATCCATGTAGCACTGACTACATGTTCAGGATACAGAGTTAAGGATCATTCTAAAATAAGCAGAATATTATGGAATTGTAGGGGGAAAAAAACTCCTACAACTTGAGCAATGAGGTTTTCCTCTTTTTTTTTGTCTCATCTCTCTCTATGAACCAGACACACATTGGAAGGATTTCAAGATTTCAGTTCTCATGTTTTGTTTTTGCATGACTTAACTCTGAGCACCCAGCATACTTTAGAAACAGCAATAAATAATGTAATCTTTACCCCAGGTGAAACTAGATTATGTGCATATCCACCACAAATAACAGGGAAACTTATCAGACACGACAGTGATTCAGCCCCACAGAGCACTAACAAGAACCTAAATTAACATATACCAAGCCACAATTCCCAGACAAAATTCTCTCAGGGAGTAGAATTTGCAGAAGCTTCCAATGAAACAGATGGGAGGGAAACTTCATATTTCCCAGTAATATCAGGTTAAACTGGCACTTGGTGTAGGTGCTACTATCCATATTTGAAGAAGACATTTTGGGTACAAAATGTAAAGCCATTGAAAAAATAAAACAATTTTGTATATGAAATGCCAAAGGGTTTAAGTGAGGCAGTTAATTTTGTTTGGAATTTTGACACAACTAGAGTCTTAATACCTGGATTCCCACATGCATCAGACATTTTGCCACGTTACCACAGACAACCATGAGAACTCAAGAAAACAATTTCCCAGAAGACAATTTAATGGTAACCTTTAACTATTAAAATTGTTTCTGTTGGCTTTTCCAGACCAATACAACAATTTCTATGAATGTAATTTAGAAATAATTAGATCAGTGAGTACTGCTGTAGCAAATAGTTCCAATCACAAGAAAGGCTGAAAAATGTTTCATTTGATCCTTTATGAAGCTATGGTTGTGTTTTCTTTTGCCCTTTTTTTCCCCTAGAAGTTTTTTTAAGCTTGAGTTCTTCTTTGAAAAGCCAGTGTGCTTATCCTTTTCCTCCTTTTTCCTAACTTGACAGTAGACAAGAAAGAATACATTCTCTGAATGCATTTTTAATTGAACCAATTGATTTCCCCCACTCTAAAAAAAATAAAATTGTCATTTTTAAGACAAATTTGGGTGCTTGTTGAAGTGTGCATTGCTGCCTTGGTCAGTCAAGGAGTGTCTGTGGTGGAAATTAAAGTAGTTCAAGCTCTGTGCTGTATCTACAAATAGTGTTTCATTTCTCACATCCTTGATAAGCGTTTGATTTGTGTGAATTCCCACTCTTTCAGAAATGCCTTGACATGATTCAAACATGGCACGAGTCAGGCCTGCTCCTGGTGTATAGCATGAGTAAAGTAAATTCATTTTGAATGAGGGTGAGCTACTTCTGTTTGCCCAGTGACTGCTGCAGTGTGTTCCAGAAGTGCATCCCTCAGGCTCACACTGGTGGGTGATGGAGGCCAGCACTGTGGGGCCTTGGGGTCCTGATCTTCTCCCAGCTCTGACCCCTCAGTTCAGCTCCTCTCTGCAGCATTACCTCAGCTGTGCAAAGGGGGCAGTCAGAGGACTGATGTAGCAGGAAAACAAGTGAAAGAGAGAGAGGTGGTAGCAGGAGCTGAGGGGGTGTTGCTGTCTTCATGAGTGGGCACATCCAATCTGCTGCAAAACTCTCTAGCAAGGTGTCTGGGGTAGCAGATAACAGAAAGGGAGCAAAGTTGCGTGAAAAATATTTGTGAAGACAGCTTAACAAAAGTAAAACAAAGGTGACATCCTGCCCTGTTCATCCCTCTTGACTGTATTGACTAAATCTTCATGGACTTCAGCAGAGGCTTAAACATCTCACTCATATATAGAAGTCAAACTGTAAGAAATTTGTGGCCAACTCCTACCCCAAATGCAAGCTTCAAATGTGAATCTTTGTTTACTTTCCAAAAACAACAGAAATTATTCCTATTTTTATTCCAAAGAAAGAAAGAAAGACAAAGTGTTTCTTTTGGTTACATTTTTCCTGTGTACATATCTTACCATGATCAAAGTAATTATTATCATTGTAACTGGAGGATTGCCATGATCACAGATAAACTCAGAACATGATCAGAATCAAACTACAGAACCACATGGTGAGGCTGCACCTGGAAGATGCTTACATAGGAAGATGATAAAGAATGAAAAAGGAGAATAGATCAAACCATAAGTACTCCAATTCATAAAAAGGAGAATGTTTTCTACTTCATAAAAGCAAAGCATTAACAAACAAACCTTCATGGTGGTAACCTAATATTCAGTTTGTGGTCAGCAGAAGAAGCCCAGAGTATTTTACTTTCGGTAATTGATATAAAATATGGGAATGGCACTCTAAGCAGCCAGTTAAACACTATAGTTGTACAGAAATGGAGGAGAAGGAAAAAAGTGTGTTTGTTTATACATATCTCTATGTTTCTTTGGTTTGAATTTGCAGCACAAATCACATTTTTCAAATAACTTTGCTGTGTTAAGAAAAGAGCATTTAGAAAAGTCATTACCAGAAGAAAGTAATCATTTTGTTTCAGTAAAACTCTCCACAGTATGGATTGCTAAAGTACATGACTCTTATAATGGATATCCAGAGCTTTTAATAACAGCAGGAGCTATGCAAGCAAGCCTGAATACAAAGCTCTGTGCCAATGCATATTAACTTGTCCCATGTAACTTCTACTCTTCCAGCCACTGGCCCATGTCCATCCAATTTAAATGTTGAATACAGAAGGGAAAATTGTAAACCTTCTGTACTTACACACTGCATCACTTTTTTCCTTTCACTGAATTTTTACCAGGAAAAGAATAGATCAGAGTTATATGCTTCATAGAATTTACTTGATATGAACTTTTTAAAGGTTTTATTTTAATCTTGTACACCTGGTATTTCTGGGGGTTCAAACAGATTTATATTTCTTCCCTACAAGCTCTCCTATGACTTTACAAGAACAAAGCCAATAAATTCCACAGCATCAAAGACAGAAGCAATGGGAAGCTGTTTTCTAATCCAGACCTACACAGCCGTGTGTCTTTCCCCATATCCCACATCCCTAATGACTGGATTCTCTCTATATATAGATATAAACCAGTCTATCATTCGTATTTGAATCCCTTTCTTTAATATTATTAGACTACATAGGCACATATTTAAAGAGGTCAGATGGCTTGTTAACACAGTGTATATTGGTATTGTGCAGCTCTCAGCAAGCAGATTTGGAGAAACAGGTTTTTTAAGACTAACATGAGAGCTTACAAAGTTAAAGAGAAAAATAAAAAGTTACTTTCTATTCTTAATAAACTCAATCTACGTTATGGAATAACCTCACTGAAAGAGAACAAGCCAGTGCTTTGCCCTGTCTCAGCATCACTACTGGATTACAGCTTTATTACTTACCTAGCTCTTTGCTGGGAAGTTGTAGCAGCACAATATGTACCCTTTCCTGAATGTAACTTTACACTGTTGCTTGATTCATAACACTACATTGATCCTGGAAAAGGGAAATACATTTCAGTCCTCAGTGTAGGACCCTACATATCTTCAATTTATGGAAGCACTCTGTTCCCAAAATGACTTAACAGGGAAAAACAGAATCCTCCAGAAGTCAAGTAAAACTTAACTCTCTTCTGTTCTTTAGATAAAGCCTTTCCCTCCTGCAGGAGACCTGGGAAGTCTACATCTTTGAACCAGGCTAGTTTTTGTTACCCTGTATAGCTAAGGGTACCACTGGGCTCATTGCCCTGTTGCTGTCTGTGCAGTGAGGCCGGGATACAGGTTCCTCAAGCATCTCCTCTGCTCATGTGGTAAAACTGTGTGGGCTTTACCTCCTCTGCAGCTTCTCTCTGTTCAAGTGAACTGATGATAGAGGATGTGATCTGCAGTACAGCATGGTTTGCTAGACATTTCCCTCTGAAAAGCAATACAGATATCTGAGAGGATTAACCAGCAATTTGGTTCTAGGTATGCATGAAAAGAATTATCCTTTTAATCCTAGGAAGCAAAAGCAATCCATTTTTGTTGATGCTGTTAAGGGTGTTTTGAGGTCTAAACCTTCCTAGGCTCTTTATACACCCAAAGGATTTTGCTGTACTTGTAACTTCCTTTCTTATGACATTTCAGATTTCCCAGAAATTCCATCTTACCCCAGAGAGAGAAAGAGACACAGAAAAAGAGGATTGGAAAAGACATCCTCTTGCAGACTCTTAGGGTGGGATTTGTCTCACCTAACTCTAAACATTTATATTAATAGATGTCAATAGCTGAGCTGGTCACTCCAGGCTCTATTTGCAGTCAGTGGGGAGAAATTGTAACATATTTTGTCTAAACTCTTCCAGGTATTTGCTTTAGATTGAGCTGAGCTTTAGATATGCCTTATTCTCTCCTCTGATTACAAAGGCACCTCAGCTTTACTAGATCACAAGGGAATGCCTGTTGTCACTCCATTAGATGAATCATGTTTTTTCTCTCTCATATTGTTTTAATGCATTTTCTTTTTTCTTTTTCTCTTTTTTTCTTTTTTCTTTTTTTCTTTTCTTTTTTTTTTCTTTTTTTTTCTTTTTGTTTTTCATATGTCATTTTTACTCTTCTTAGGAAGAGCAGCTTCTTTAGAAGGTTGTTCTTTAGAAGACAGTTTCTCTTCTAAATCTCAGTCAGTTCACCAATGTAGTGTGCTTTTCTCAGAAAAACCTATGACTACAAAAAAGCAGCACATGCAAGATTTAGCTGTCAAAACATAACAATACTCCTCAAAATTTCTGCTGAATTTCTGCTAGTGAGTGACTGAATTCTATAAGGATAAAAAATATATCTAATACTTTTCCAGTACCTACTCTATTGATGAACCTTGCTTCTGTATCACAGGAAAAGAGGTCAGGATTGCAAAAATCAAGCAAAAGTAAAATAATTTCATTCCAACAGCACCCTTTCTGTTGCTAGTGCATTACTACCAAAACCCAAAGCAGAGAGTTTAAAACTAATTTTGGTACATCTGCAGTAGCTGCAGCCATCTCTCTGAATATAATTACCAAATAAGTACTTATTCCTACAAAATTGCATTAAAATAATAAAATTAAGGAACATATTAAAAAAAGCTATAGGTATTTAAGGTTGTCCAGATATACTATAGAATCTTCTCTCTTAGACATACTTAAAATTGGACTTGACACCATCTTGCACAACCAGCTCTATTTATCCCTCCTCTGAGCAAGGGTAGGTATGAAGATCTCCAGAGGTTCAGTTTTACAAAACTCCAAATTCTGTTGTTGTTCTTTGAATCTAAGCATGAAGCCACATTTAATTTTGGCTTAACTGAGATATTTTTAAGGTAAGTGCACCTCATACCTGTGCATAGGTTTTGATTTTCAGAATTATGTCCCAAAAGATGGGAGCACACATCCATTGTTACACTCAGAACTGAGCATGTCTTTGTTTCTGCAGTCCAGAGAGTCTCCAGGAATATCTAACTGATACATAAAATATTGAAACCTCTGAATAGAAACACACAAAGACACTTAGAAATCTTGCTTTTCTCATTCAGGGTGGGATTCATTTTGGCAGTACTTTTGTGGCTTCAAATAGATTTCTGGACTAAATTAACCACTAAAGCTTGCCTTTTCTTCAGTCCAAAGATACAGGCACTGCTAAGAGATGATTTGATCTGTCTGAAGACAGGTTTTGAGAATACACAAGACAAATGTCCCAGTGGAGATCTCCATTTATTTTCCTGCACTATGGAATGAGCCTGCCCTGCTGACTGAGGCTGCATACATAAATTTTAACACTGAAACTTGACATGCTCAATCTGAATCTCACCATGGTTTAAAGAGTACACCCCTGGTTCTAGCACTGTTCATAAGCAATTAAAACCTTCTTTTTCTAAAAGTCTTTTGTCTTCAAAAACTGCCCTAGAGAAATTTTCATATGAATGGTGGCTTGAAAAACTTAACAAAAACCCCAAAACTGCTATGAACACTTCTGAAATCCATTTAATGATTTCTTACTCATCTAAAAAATATTGAGGGGAAACAGTAACTAGGTAATTCTGTGAACCAAGCATGAATAAAACACTATGGACAATGAGCTGCCCATAAAGCATCTGTGCTTTTCTCTTACCGAATTTGTTTTTAAAAAATTCACAATGCTCACCTTAAAGAAATCACACAAAAAAAACCCCAACAAAAACCCTCCAAAACCAGCAAAGTCAACAATATGACTTGTGAGAATTCCATATTATTTCAGTATCCAGTAGCTGCCATGCAGAAGGACCAGTTAATTAACTGTTTATTATTCTTACTTCAACAGCTTATTTTCATATAGACTGAAAAGCCTCTCAGAGATTCCCCAGAGCATATCATGGTGATGATTTTTTNCAAAAAAAACCCCAACAAAAACCCTCCAAAACCAGCAAAGTCAACAATATGACTTGTGAGAATTCCATATTATTTCAGTATCCAGTAGCTGCCATGCAGAAGGACCAGTTAATTAACTGTTTATTATTCTTACTTCAACAGCTTATTTTCATATAGACTGAAAAGCCTCTCAGAGATTCCCCAGAGCATATCATGGTGATGATTTTTTAGAAAGACAGCATAATCAGACATGAATTCCATTTCACTTCAATAAAAATATGTTTTCTGTTGAGTTTTACACTTCAGTCTCATTACAGCAGCAGTTTTACTAGGTGGGTTCATACAGCCCACAGGAAGAGTATGTACACAGAGATGTTTAAAGGGATGTTGGACATTTGTATCCGACAATAAAACCTTGCTTGCTTGTGTTTCACATCACTGGGATGCTATGGAATAACAGCAGAGTAAACTGAGCTTTATTTATTATGACTGTAATTCTTGATTATGGAAGGAAAAATAAATGTTAAGTATCTGGAAATAGATGATAGTTTTATAGCTGAACTCGGTGATTTGCACATAAAGCTGTGGAAGTGGAATACTTAATTTACCATTATGTCATGATTTATTTTACAAAAGCTGAGTGAGCATTGAGCAGAGTTAACCTTGTTAGAGTTCTAGGCAGATGTTAGGAACTCTCCTGGGACTCTCATGGTTCAAACATAAGGATACCACAGAGCTTTCTTGGCTAATATTAGCTTCTACCTTGCAGCCCTCTTTTTAGATCCATGAATTACCAGCACTCAGAGTAGCTCATTCAACCAGTCAAGACTTTTCTTAGAAACCCTGGGGAATCTGTGAAAGTGCCCTGATTGCTTTGAAAGTGTTTCAGTTTCCTGCTCTTAAAAATCACTGCCCTAAACAAGAGCTGTCTTAGGAACAAAGTCATTATTCAGAATCAGCTTCATCAAAAAAGGCTTTGAAATTTAAAAAGAAATGTTAACTTAAAAATTCTGATTTCAGTAACAGAGCAATATTTAATAAATAAAAGAAAATTATATTAAATTTGGATCATACTTAAAGGCTTTACTCTAGCATTCCTTAGCAGTTCAGTGCAGATAGCTAATAGCAGCTGGCATATCCTGGGAAGTCCTTAAATGGAAATCTCTTCTGTTCAATTTTTTTTCTGGGAAGTTTATGACAAGTTACATTTCAAAATCCTATGAACATCTGAATGAACATTTCTTTGTAATTTTGAAATAGGACCTCACATAGTACTGCTGAAATTTATCTATCATGTTCTTCCCTTCTTTTCATAAATGTTGTTGAAATTTGAATAATAAAAGAACCCTATAAAATTCAACTTACTAAGATTTTTTTCTTAGAACAGGAGAATCACATAAGAACACAAAGAAGATTAATTTGTAGATTTTATCTTCTCAACTCACTGGCTAAATTCAGATTAATCCATCACATACACCTAAGAATTATGCCCAAATATATTTTACAGAGCATTTTTTCAGCATTGTCTTTGGTGCAGGAGGATCTAGGTGATTATTTTTCCCAATGATTCCTGTACCATGTGAGTATCCAGTCCCAACTGCGTATTTAAGTCGCAGATCCATAAAGGAAATGGGTATGAAACATCAGCAGTTAGGTGGCAGTGAGATTCTTGAAATTCCTGGATTTAGCTTCAAGGCATTGTCCCCAGCCCAGTACAGGTTAATGCTGCTGTGCCTCAGCTAATGACACCCATCTTTTTGGTTTTGGTTGAGTTTTTTTGTTTTTGTTTTTCCTTCTTTCTGCATTAGTGTCTGCATAGTGATATATTCTCAGTAGAAGGAGTAAATAGTGACTGCAATCTCAGTTATGGGTGATTAGGTCACTTTTCAGAGAAATGTGTTGTAGTTTTCCAGACCAAGGAAGGAGTAGGATCCAAGCTGCTGCTTGCCAAAGAGCATAAACAGAACTCAGAATTGACACACTCATTGAAATATTTACACTGGGGAGGATGCTGAGGCAGTGGTAGTACTCAGGAGGCTGGATTCCTTCCTCTCCACTTCAGGTGCCAGTCAATAGAAAGAGGAAGTTGTGCATCTCAGAGGGTGTTTAAGCTCCATGTACGAGCCAGGTTTTTTTTTCAATTTACTTAGAAAGTAATTTTCCCTCTGCAGGTCTTTATCTGTCCTCATTAACTCTAACAAACAATCTATGATGACCAAACCCCTTTCTTAAATGTCTCATTGAAATGCTTAAAGTGAGGCAAAACCTATCTGGTCCTAAGAGTCCCCAGAGCCTTTTGCTAAAGATGTGCCCTGACAGCTGCAGCTGCATAGGACATTTTAAATTAGGCATCACTGTAAAGTCTCTCATGGACTCTAGGCCATAGTCATTAAACTTCACACTTTGGAGTTTTGTTGTTGATTGCAAAAATTCTTCTGTTGAAAAGTCAAGTTAAATCCCAGTGTGACATCCAAGGTTACAGTGTGCAAACTAACTGCAATTCACATTGAGAAATATCAGGAGCAAAATTTCAACCTTGTCTATACAACAATTTGTACCTCAGTTGTTACTATACATTTCCCAAATTTATATTAGGAATATTGGTGTTCTATGGTGTTGAAAAATTATGATCTCCATAAAGTCCAATTTCCCTAAAATTTTCAATTGCTTTTACTCACAGCTTACTACAACTCATTTTTAAGACTAGTTTTACTTTCATTGACATGATTTTGCAGGCCTGGATGGATGTGAGTTGCAAATGGCAAACACATATATGTGCACAGATCCTAATGAACCTGTGGTATAATTATGCAGAAGTATGTGCATGTTGGTTACTGTCAACAAATAACAAAAGCATAGAACCTTAATTAAGAAGTGGGAACGTGATACTGCTGGATGGTGGTATTGCTTTTTCTGGGAAGAATCATTGCAACTTTAATCACATATGAGGTTCTCAGAAAATCATTTGCCTCAAGCAAATTAGAAATTGGAAGAAGAAATGAGCATACAGAAGACTTCCAGCAATCTCATTTTTCCAATGTGACTAAAGAGAAATGTTTGGATGCAATAAATGTAGTTGAAATAAATGTATTGTGGCACCAAATATTTTAGGGCACTAGAAGACCCACTCAAGTGAAGCAACTGCATCCACTGCTGCAAAACTAATTTTAAAGAGGCCACAACATCCCAAGAGTTTCTCTGCCAGAACTATCTCATCAACTCTCCTACCATCTCACAAACACTTAACCAACATTACTGCAATGAGTCCTTTTCCTTAACCTTTAGCATTGTTGTATTGTAACATTCATCAGTGACAGAGCAGTAACATTGACAAGTCCCTGTTTCTTTCTACACAGGGATGAAGCCGAGCAGGGGAGTCAGGAACATGACCACAGTGCATAAAAGCAATGTTGATGGTTTTAACATTTATTTGCTACTGAACTGGATGAAAAGAAATGTTTTAAGAAGGACAGACTGCTAAGTGTGCAACCACTAGGTAGGTCTAATTTTTTTGCATAGATGTTGGTTAAAGAAAAAAATTTAGAAATTGGAAGACTTTATAGATCCAGGCTAGGCTTTATTTCCTGTTCATGTGATAATTTTATTAGTTTTTTGAGTGATAATATTTATAAATTAATACTTAAAGCAATGAATTCCACTCTTTTCTTGTAAGGGTACGTCTAAATCACCTATGAAAACAGAAGACTTTCCAATGGCATAGAGGTTAAACACAGTCAGAAATGATTACTAAGCAGAACACTTCTGATAAGAAGTTCAGTTACAGATCCTGCCCTTGACTTTTGAGTGTGGATAGCACAATAGATGGCAGAGTGTATTAAGTGCCATTTTAAGTTGTCTGAGCATGACTCAGAGAAAAAACTCAGTTTCTCTTTAACACCACTGTAGACACATGAATAGATCCAGAAAAGCTCAAAGTGCTGTTCCACAGCCACTGAACTTTGCAGAACCAAATCTCACCACCCCCTTTGGGGAAAATGTGAGCTATTGCCAGCCAGTGTCCATTGTGGGGCGTTCTGAGAGGGACATTTTTAACGACATTTCTAAGTAAGCAGCATCGTGGTCAAGGAGGTGTCAAGTCTTCAAGTATATCCACAGGGTCAGCAGCCCCTCTCACAGGGCTTTAGCAGTCTGTGTTCTGTGTTCAAGGTCAGGTCTGATATGGTGGAGCCTCAAAACCTTGGATCAAACTTTGTAAATGCAGAAAAGTGTGTGAGGAAACGGCGAGAAGTCTCACCTGCTGCTTCCTTACCCATGAGCTGCACTTCAGCCCTGCCCTTGGTCTTGGTGCTTGCCTTCACTTCACATTCCCATGCAGCTAAAAGTCAGAAGGAGAAGGATGTTGCAGGAAGTGTTCCTACTTTTCTTCAAAAATGCTAATGGCTTCTGGGCAGGGACTGCAAAGGAGTTGAAAACAAACAGCCCCAAAAAACCACAATATCCCTGCAGATGCCTGGAATGAGAGGTGCAGGAAAGGTTTCAGAGAAATCTAAATGATGACTTACAGGAGGTTGTGAGAGAGAAAGATAAGTCTTGGGACCTGGCTGGTGGGATCTGAGGGGAAGATACAATTCTGCCAAGCAAAACACACATAACTTCATATTCATTCTAGAAGCCATAAGAAACAATAGGGTGTCATTGTACTCATGGAGTTATTTGATTGATTTGTTGAAAAAAATATAGACTTCTACTTACTCTGAATTGGAGAGCAAGGAATGACACATTGTCTTTATTAACCATATGTTTCCACTGTTTCCCTCATTGAAATGCATATATATTGTCTTTTTTCTTTTCTATCCCTGGTTCCATGCTTCAGTTAATTCACTTAAATGCAGGATTAATGGTAACAAAGGTTATATTTTTTATTTTTCATGCACTTTATCATGCAACTATTAAGATATGCCCATTTCTTATACATCCATGAAGTAAACACAGGAGTTCCATCCCAGAAGATATTGGATAAAGATGCACAGAACAGTAAGGTTAAATTTCATTCAATCTAGACTGTTTTCAGTGAGTCATTTGGATTTGTACCCATTACTACTCATATTGGTACTTCTGCATGCTGTGAGATCAGAGCAGAGATGGATCATACTTCTAATCCAATTCTTTCTAAATTGCATGGAGAAATCTCAGTTACTTCCACATCAATTTCATTCACACCTGAATGGGAGTAGGCAACTTGTTCCTCTGGAGTGAAGTGACATCTTTTGGAGGAACACATTGTGGCTTGTGAAGTCTGCTGCAAAGATTCCATCATTTCTAGAAATCTGCTCAACACTCTCTTTCTGACACCCAGACTGAATGGATTTCCTCCCCATGTATCTGACACAAGTGCTTCTGAGGTTGATGAAACTTTTTTGATGCAAAAAAAGAGATAGACATACTTTCAAAATTCCTAATTGCCAGCAGGAAATAACAGTTATATCATGATCCAACAATTAGTGATAAACCATTATGCTGATGTAATCACATTTATAAGAAAAAACTATATAGTTATGGCAAAATTGTTTTATAACTAAACAACCCCCTTACACTTGTTTTGACCCATCAGAAAATTTTATATTCTCAATTTGTACTGAACACAGCAAGTGTGCCAATCTCCCAGAAACTTCAGCATTATAGCAAATTCTTGTTTGTGCTCAGGCATTTTGTAGAAAGGAAATCCAGGCAAGTGTTCCAGGCAGGAACTTCAGTATCCAAAGAGAAGCCTGGTGTTGATAGCTAGGGAATGAGAACCCAGCAATGTGTCAGTGAAGTCTGTGGTCACTTTTTCTTGTAACCCTGAACTGTTGTAGGGACTCTGGTACCTGAGCCTTGGCATTTCTAGAAACTTGGAGAGAGACTGGATCCTGTGACACAGCTCCAGGAGAGAAATCTCAGGTAAAGCTAAATCCCAAAGAACTTGGATTGATATCAAGAACTTCACATTTCCACTTTTGCTGTCTGAGCCTGCAATCTACCTGCTGTACTTTCTCAAGAGCTGAGGTCAAGTGTTTTACGTCAGCTTAACTGTGGAGGCACATCAGGACTCTGTTTTGATAACACAGGTTTGTTCACTCATATAAATGCAGTGCTCCAGGGAATTAAAATGAATGTTCTGTAAATGTGATTGCTGATAGAAATAGGACTTGTGAAATCAAAGGCAGGGATCAGAATAGGAAGCTGTTTTTCTCACACAATGTTCTATATATGCTCAGGGGTTTTCATGGCCAGGCACTTATTTACCAAAATGACATGCTCCATTTAGTGAAAGCAATGGAGCTGCTTTAATGTGAGACAGAAGTAATGAATGCACTGTGAGGATGGAAACCTTCCATCCTAAATATGGCTTTGGACAAGAACAGATTCAGTTGTCAATGGGGTTGTGTGTATTTACAGCAGGACTGAGTTTACTGCAATGCTTTGTCTTTTCATCATCATTCATTAAGTGACTTAATTCCCTATTTGCCTGTGGAGAAAGAACTATATGAATATCTACTCTGTTCTCATTTATTTTTATATGGCATGGCTCATATTTAGATGCCTTCAGCGTGTTATGATGATTTGATCATTACAATGATCCATAATACAAACATTACTCTATGTAAGCTTTACATCCACTGGAAAAATCCTATCTCTTGTTATATAGGAAATATGGAACTACTCATTGCTCATGGGAGCACTGGGTCAAAATAAATTTTATCTCTGAAGTTGCTACCATTTCCAAAAATCTTAACACAGATTTTTGGTCATTCATGGGTTGTCACCTTTGGTAACCTTTGACATTCTCTGAAGTTTGAGTCATTTAGGAAATGCACTGTCATCTTATCATTAAACCCTCATTTAAAAGTTTACTTTGTGCATATTAGTAGGTTTTCAAGTGGTATTCATAGGCAATGGTTAGGTTGTGCAACTCTTAGATGAGCATTCTGTGTTTACAAATATATCCTATTTTCTTTGCAAGTTTATTTCTCTAATGCATTCCCTCCAGCCGCTCACACATGCAGGGGATTGTTTTGCAACAGCAACATGACACTCTCTATCTCTCACAGATAATCTGTTCCTTGGCTGGTCAGCTGCATTGGCCTGTGCTTTATGTTCTGCCAAACCTTTAAGGTGGGGAGATCATAATATTTTGATTATATCTAATCCACTCTGAAAGCATTTTTATTAATGGGCAAAATAAACATAGTGGAGGAATAATATAGGACATGAAAGTGCAGAGTGTTTTCCAGCTGAGTAGAGTAGCTTAATAGATCAGTCAGACAAAGTAGTTTTCTGACAAACTAGAATAAGATATTTAAACTCTTGCAAGATTGCAGGCCTATTCCTTTTCACAGCAATGATGAAAGATACTCAGATGTGTCTTAAGTGTCTTTCTGGACCACAGCCTCGATAAATTACAAGTTTAGAAAACTCATTTGTCCTATGGGTTCCCTCTGGAGCTCACCAGGTGTCATGTGTACATACATCCCTTCAGTAACCGTGGAAATGGATTTTCTGCTACACAGTTTTCCATTACAAGGACTTATGCTTAGCCAGGTACTTGCTGGATTTCCTTCAGCTAGAGATTTGACCCTCTGTTCTCTGTTCCTTACTTATTTGTTCTGAGTGTATAAGTTTACCATGATAACTCAAAGACAGATTTATGTCAATAATCCAGCCAGGTCAGCTGCTTAAATAACCCTTTAAGACAAGGTTAGAGGTTAAGGTTAGAACCTGAAACTGATGAGATCCCCATGTATTAGTTCCATTCTCATTTCCACATCCTCAATTTCAAAGCTGAGTGGGAGTGCTGTATCCACAGCACGGAAAACTGATGCCTTCTCTTTTGCATGGATTCCTGGCATTGAATCACAGAATACATCCAAAAGATACTCCTAAGTAGGGGCATAAATGGCAGGATTAACTTCCCCTAACATTAAATGTGAGATATTGCTCTAAATTCAGAGATATATGAGCTTATTTCAACTGTCCACACATTGGTATCCTGTGCCATTTGAGAGCCCTGGGTTGTCTGTGGTATTTGCTGAGGGATGTGAATTATGGGAGACCAGCCCTAAGACATCTCAAACTGTGCTGCTTATCTACATGTGGGCAGCCTCTCACCATCACAGTCATAGACTGTGAGACTGGTTCCTTGAATAAACATCTCTCCCCCAAAAAGAGTGTAAGGCATGATTCATTTCCTTCAACTTTGGTATCCACTGCCATTTGAGGTGCTCTATAGCATCCCAAAAATGCATTTGGAGCTGGGAAAAATTACATAGGACCCCCAGAAAATCTGTGACCCTCTAGAGCAGCAGCTGGGCATCAAACAGGATTTCATGAGTCAACAAAAATGGCTCTAGATGCCAGTTACTAGACCCCTGAACTAAAACCTTAGCTAAAAATCTTATGTTATAAAACACCTAAAGTTAGGGGAAACGAATCCTATTTTTAAATAACAGCATCTGGACATTTCACTTTCCTTCCTCTCAGAGAAGGGTTTTACCTTATCATGAGTCCTTCTTCCAGTTTTACATTTCTTCCAGTTTCATTTGATACACTTCCAGTAATTTTTCCAATGAATTTGCCAACAAATGCATTTCTGTGTCAATAAGCATTTCCAGGATATAAATCTAAGTACTGGAGATAAGGGAACAGTCCAGATTTAAGGCTCATTTGTTTGGGGGCCATCGAGCTGACATTATCAATTACCATTTCAATTAGTGCTAATTGAATTGCTGAGGTTTTAGATGGTCGTCTGATAGCAGTAACTCATTTCATCCAGACTGAAAATTGCCAGGATCTTTCAATCACAAACTTGCACTTGTGATTATCATAATAGATACTAAAAGGTGGACTGGATAGGTTATAAAAATCAGCTAAAACCCCTAAAACACAGTGACTCTGGAATGCCTTGAACATATGCATGACATTTTTAAAAGCTCAAAGCAATAAAAGGAGTAAAATTTATTGAAACAATGAAAAAAAGTGAAAAAAATATTGCCATGACAGTTTAGGAGGCTTCTGAGGTGTCAGGTGTTATGGCCATAAAGCACAATTTCATTTGAACATTGCAAGGAGATGTTCCTCTGGTTTCTGGATTTCAGGGAGATTGATGGTGACAATATGGATGTGCATGCTTGTATCAGCTTTTCAAAACTATTTTTCCAATAATCTGACAAATGCATAACCAACATATGATTAATTCAGACATCCCAGAACTGGTTCTGGTGTTTCTGTCACTGCCAGAAATTATGTTTGAAAGAACATCAGTAAAATAAAATGAATTTCATCGATAGTGAATCTGAACCTCCTTTCTTTCCATCCCACACTTTTTTCCATATATTTGACAGCCACCATGAAATGTTTTAAGTAGGTGATGTCACTTGCATTCATGGGCTCCCTAGAGCTCTCCTGAAGCAGTGCCAGGGTGCATCCAAAGGGCTTGATAACAAATCTGGAGCCCAGGGAGCTGTGTCTAGTCCACATACCACAGCATTCTTTAGGCCTGATGCTCAGATATTTGTGATATCTGAGTGTACTGTGCTGGTATTGTTTTTTCTGTTTATAGAAGCCTAATAAAAATAATCTTGAACAACATCCTCAACAAAAACATTGAGGGAGTGAACACTTGGCAAAACCCACTCAAACCTCAGCTTTCAATGGTATTTTCACTGTTCTGTTCCCTGCTCCAGCATCAGGAAGTTCCATTGAAGCAGATGAAGCAAATAAAAGGAGTGTACTAAACTTTTTTCAAACCTCAGAAGGGCTTTGAGGTTTGAGGAAGGATTTCAGCCAATTCTTATTTTATCTGAATCTGGTCTTCTTTATTCCTAACATTAATATGACTCTTTGCCCTCCTCGTCCCTCCAAATGCCTAAAAACTTGTGGCTGAAAATAACCCAAGAGGAAGAATTGTCCAGCAGTTAATGAATCCACATAAGATTGAGAAGATTAAGCCTTAATTTCCTTTTCAGTCATATGCATTCTATGTGACCATTCCTCTCTGTGCCTTAAATCTCTCTTTTAGAAAAAAAAGAAAGAAAGAAAAGAGAATTTGTTTTTGTCACAGTAGTGCTGAGAGGCTAAAGGCATTAAAATGATAGAGTGGAACAAATACTCTGCTAAGGGGCAGCCATAAGTTTCTCAGGACATGTTCACAAGTTTCTAAGTGATTAATTTATCACAGCTTAATGCATTGTTGCTTTCCAGCCCAGTTGTGATTGCTGACCGTGGCATTCTGGATAACTGCAAATATGCATTAACTGTTGTAGCATAAACCATTATGCAGGAGATTAAGGACATAGCACATTACTTTGCAAGTAGGAAGGGGCAAGAAATCACATAGGAAACTCCCACTAATCGAGTCACAGGCAAAAGCCATTCCACCCATGAGAAAGCTACTCTTTGGTGTAAACACACCTTACCTGGGTTTACTAAAATTCTGCTAGCAATGTGTAATCACCCACTGAATGTGGATATACACAATTTGAAATTTTCTTTGGTGTTCAGAGCTTCTTGGCATCCTACTTTTGATTTAAACTCATTCCTAATTGATTATATTGTACTGAAGGGTACAGGAAGGGAGTAGGAAGAAGAAGAAAGCTCAAAATCGCCTTCCAGCCATAAAATGTGTTTTGTTTTACTGTTAATGAAACTTTTTATTATTCAAATTACACCTTAGTATCGTGGTTGGATTTACTGTGGAATGAGGTTATCACACACATATGTCCCATTGGTCTCCATCTCAGCAGCCGGGGTGGGTTTATTTTGGCGGGCTGGAAACAATGTCAGTGGTTCCCTTTTTATTCAAAGCAGCATTTGGCACACTTGCAGAGTGTTTAATGGTTTGTGTTCAGAGAAAAGAAATTTGTCATGAGTTGGAAAAATATTTTTTTAATCTTAGGCATGTAGATGTAGATTTATATGTGCATATATACACATGCTATCTATATGTATATGTATTTATATATACATGCTGTGTATATATATATATACACATATATATGTATGAATGTATGTACATATGCACATTTCAGAAGCTGTTGAACTTCTAAAATTACCTCCTTCTTTTCTTAAGACTAAAATTGCTTTCTCCAATGTTCAAACCCAGTCAGACTTCTCCTCTTTTCCTCTCCCAGTGAACAGCAGTAAGAACCAATCCTAACGAACTGCAGTTGTGGATGTTTTTGAAAGGCAGCTCCAGCATAGCAGTTACTTGCCAAGGAGATTTTAGCAATGTCTCATTTTAGTTGTTGAATAGACTTAACAGCAGCTTTTGCCAGATGAATCATAACTGAAACTCAAGAGCTTTGGTTTGGTCCTGCTAGGCCTGCAAAAGTTCAAATATACATCTGGGGGCCACTGAAACCACAGGAAGGTTTGCTGCTGACATTGTCTGTTGGTTTCAGAATTTGCATCAAGTCCCCAATGTGTTTGGGCTCTTCCTTTCCCTCTTGGCCCCACATGACCTCCATCTTCAGAAAGACACCAGCACAAACCCAGGTCCCATCACAGAAGTGAAGTTACACCATAAACTGTATGTTCAGTATTTTTTAGTGGATGAATTTCTAAAGCCTTACACCATTCCTAGCTTCAGCTGAAAATGTGTTTGTTAGGTGCATCCCAGCTCCTGCTGCCTGAAGTTGTTCATGTGCAGAAGTGTCCCTTCACAGACCACTCTTAGCCAGACAAAATGCAAACAGAGTGGCAGCACAGCAGGGCTTGCTCACATGGGATATTCCAGATGGGAATGCCACTGGGGTTTCTTCCAGTTTACTATAAATGTCATTAATGCAAAACAATAGCCTAGATTCAGTTTAAAAACATTTGGCTGAAATGAGTTAAAATTAGAGAAACTTTCTTAGATTAAATTCAAGACATACTTGACAAATCTTCAGGTTTGTCAGGCTTCACAATCTTCGAATAGTTTATTACTTTCTCCTTAATCTCATAATTCTTTCCTTTTTAATTAATCAGTTAAAACCAGGTTTTTATACTCTCTAGTTTTAATAGTGATGAATTCTTCCTTTGCAATTTGATCTTGTTGTATTATATTTAAATCCTTCAGAACAGCCAATAGACATGTCCTAAACAATTATTATAAAAATCCTTCCTCTTCACATTTCTATTCTCTCTTCCCAAACAAGATCCCACAGACTTGCCTAGCTAACTTTCTAACACACAAGCAGAGTATAAAAACCACAGATATCTGATAATCTCTAATAGTTTGATTGTTTAAATTAAATGAACACTTATTTTGAGAAAGCTTTCTTGCAGTCATATGTTTTCATTTGCTTAGTCCCTGTTTTCTTTGAATCTCAGCTTTTCTCTTCTTGAGAATGATTTACTAAGTCTATACTGTTTAAAGAGGCTGAGGCTGTGTGCTGCTGAATTAATCAAGCACTATTTTAAACCAGTATCATATGCAATATAATATTTTTCAGCCATTTGCAATTCATGCTTCTTGCTGTGCTAGATTTAAAAAAAAAAAAAAGATATTTTTGTTCCCATTTACTCTGTCAAACTTTATCCTAAACTTCAGGGAGAAAAATCATATCTTTGCTGCCATTCATCAAGTTATTTCTGCTATTTTTCACTTATGGACTGTATTATTCTCACTTGGAATATAAATTTCAAGCAGAAATTTTTCATGTAGACTAAGGAATTACACAACAGATTGTAAAATATAGTTCCAAATCTAATCCAAATTTCTATGCCTTTTGCTTCTACTTAATTACCTGTACTAAAAATGATTTATAGAGGAGTTTAATGCTGTATTTCAACAACTTCTTTCTGGAATTTGTACTCTCATGCTGTGTTGTAAATTTATAGAGGGTGATCTGCCTTTAGCCTTCCTTGGAGGCTACTTGCTCAGTGCTTGATGTGATGTTCAGTTTATTCTTTGTGCCTTCTAAACACAGTAATTATGATCAATAGGAGGAAAATCCTGACAGCTTTTCAAAATTCTTGTGGTACTTTCTGGGAAATTATTTTTTACAAAAAGTTGTGACTGCTTCTTTTGTTTTGTGTTAATTTTCTTCCATTTTTGTAGGTGTTAAAATTTTGTGTGGGTTTTTTGTGGTGAAGCTGAGAAATCTGCCTAGCTTTTTTTTTTTCTTTATTGATTATCTATTAAATCACAAAGTTGTTTCTCTGTTCCAGCAGAGAAAGTTTCAATGGAATTTAATAAACAAGTATGTCAATGCTAAAAAATAGCACTGAAGCACTTGGACCTGTGCAGGATGACTGACCAAGGGACCAAGAGCAGACTAGGGAGTGATATCAGAGCTTCTGGATAAGATATCCAGAGACCAGAAACAGGCATTTGATGAGGTCCAATCCCATACCTGTGCTCAAAGATACAGTGCACATAACCTGTGTTTTAGGAAGTGAATTTACTTGCATGGAGAAACATTATCTTAAAAAAATTGTTAATTCCACCCTTATGCCTTCAAAGAAGGAGATGCTCTATTTATCATCCTAATCTTACCATGTGCCTTTCTTCTAAGTAATGTTTTACTGAATCCTCCCTACTGAACTGAAAGAGTCAGCAGCAATCCTAGCTCTGAGCTAGGACAGGAGGAGAAAGGCTCTCATATTCCTGTATCTTTGCTATATCCTATATAATAAACAAATTGAATAATACGTCTTAGGAAAAATGTCATTTTTATAAAAAGCACCAGTGGGGTACTTTACTTTATTAAGTATTGCTCTTTTCTAATCACAACTTACTAACTCCCTATGAATGGCATTTTTAATCCAGAACTACTCCCAGTAATCTACATGAGAATGAGTAAATCATTATGCTATGGTTGTCATGATCTGGATCTAATCTATTTTGTTGAATAATAGAGAAAATCAATATATCCTAGACAAAAGGAGAAAATGTGGCACTACTTCTACTTTAAATTGTCTGCCTGAGGACTGAAGTATCCATTTATTTGTTTTTTAATAACTGACTCATGGTGTGGTGGAGTTTTGGGTCTCAGATAACTCTTGTAATATTTTTCCTAACATCATGGCATTTCTGGCATGCCCATGGTAAAATAAATCTTCTTTGCTTAGAGGAATCCTTTGAAAAACAATATTTGAATAGATTTTCTCTTGCTGAAGACAGCTGTCACTTTTGCTTCCCTTATCTCCTGGGTATCCAGGGTTGGAAAGGTCTTCTTTTGAATTTATTTTATCATTCTATATTTGTTGCTCATATGGTAGACATTTGCTGACTCTATGGCATATGTGTTATGCAAACCCCAGTGACCAAAGTGTTTTGAACAGCCATGAGCTGTAATTCCAAACATATTAAGAGATTAAAATAATTGCACTGTTTACTTTTACAAGCTTTCCACAACAAATATAGCCACCCACTTTTATGCTAAAAGAAAACAAAGTGACGACAAGGTCTACACTGTTTTCCAAGGTTAGCTGTGAAATGACTTTCTTAAACTGCATACATTCAAATAATGGCCTTGCTGCCCTTGCACACCCAAGCCTTCCAGTAGGGCTCGTTATTACATAAATAAATTATTTCTGATCTTCACCTACAGCTCTTTTTAATAACATTGTCAGGAACCACAGGAGTCTGAGTTGCTACTGCCTGTCAGAAAAGCCCATAAATAGAGGTAGAGGTGCATGATCAGGGCTCAGGGCCTTGATCATGCTCTTCTCTGTAGTGTGCTAGACCAGGCTTTGGCTTGGTTTTGTTCTGTGCCTTCTCCAGACAATGCTTAGACAGCATCCAGAAAACCTTTTTCCTCAGGGGAATGTGGATGTGAGTCAGAATGTGCCATCACTTCTCAAAGAGCCACGGCAAATTTCTTTCAGTGGTCCTTCCTCTGTATCTCTTCTACTAATTACATATAAAATGCAGAATTATACCTAGATATAAAAGCAAAAACCTTCCAATAATTGCATGTTTATCTGGCTGACAATTACATTCTGCATCTGGAGGGAGGTCTGAGGGCTCTGGGGATTTGGTTTCCAGAACATAAAAATCAGGGTCCTGGCAGGAATTTTGACTCCTATCTGCTTGGAAAGCCAGGTCTTACAATAATTTGCATGTCAACACAAGGAAAAAACACAACTATGTCCAAAGTATGCGTGTAAACTATCTACATCCTTTCATCATAATGCCCTTGTGTCCACAGTGTTCATCTATAAATAAATAAATATACTTGCACATAATCTATTATTCTACATAAATAATAGTCGAGTAATACGTTGGTATAAAGTTTGATCCCTTTATTATCTCTTTTTAATTTAATCTAATCTGAAATTCTTATTAGAGTAAACTTTTTCCTTTAAGTATGAACTATCTAAGAAAAGTACAAAGTACCTGACTTTTATTACAAATGAAGGAAAAAATCTCAGAAGAAATATTTTTCCTGTGAGATTTCTAATAATTCCTTCTTGCAGTAAGGTGGGCATTGTTCCAAACAACACATTCTTTTTAATATATATGTACACATATATAAATTTGAAGTACTTCAGCTTCTGCTAAAAACCTGAAATTACAGAGATTTGCAAGGAAGTGCATTCCTGTGACATATCATAAGTCACAGGAGAGAAATATCTATGCTTTCCATGATCAAGTATGAAAAATTGTGTGCATATTTCCAATAGTTTGAGGGATTGTGAAATGTATTCAAAAAAAAAAAAAAAAAAAAAAGG